>JARQAB010000325.1:0-26994 GCA_036172955.1 Meloidogyne arenaria
AATTGTTCTTGGAACTATTGGTGGTTGCCTTTTCCCGTTATGGTTATATTTTTTAATTAATTTCAAAAAAATTCTTTAAAATTTTAAAGGCCAGATTGGCTTCGTTTAGGTGTTTATTATCTTTCTCTTACTGGAATAATTCTTTTTGGAATTTCCTTGGATTTGCTTTAGGTTTCTATTTTTTAATTAGTTCTTTTTTCTAAAATTTTATTTTAGTTAGAACTATATTATTTGGTATAATATGTGTTTGCAGTCTTGGTATTATTTTTTTTATATTTAATAAACCTGGATTCAGACCTTAATTTTCCCTTGACCATGATTTTCCTTGACTCAAAGTCAAGAATCTGGTCAGGTTCTCAACCAAAATTAGGAATCAGGGTCAAGGTTTTTTTTAAAATTCCCAGATCTCTAATATTTAACTATTAATGTAAAACAAAAAATTGTAGGTCGGCATTATTTATGGATTCTACCAAATTTGCTGGAGGTTTTATCTTTTATTCTTTACCTTAAAAATTAAATGTTTTAGGAATGTAGTTTCTTCGAGAGTTTCCAACCATTTTACACTTACGTAATTTTTAAAAATAAATTCCTTTTGATAAATCGAATTTAGGAATACGTCCCGGGTGGATTTTTGGCCCAAAAACTGAAACAAAGAAAAAGATGGTGCTAATAAAAAGAAAAAAAACAAATGATGATGACGATGAGGTTTCTGAAGAAAAGAAACCACTCCTTGAACCCAAAGGTTAAAATAAGATTTTTATTTAAAAATTTATTTTTAAGTTGAACCTGCTGATGGAGAGCCAGTAGAAGCAACAAAAGAAAATGTTGATGAACAAAAGCAGGATCCTGATGATGAGAAGAGTGTTGAAGAGGGGGAAGATGATAAGGAAGAAGAATCAGTTACAGATGAAAGCACCAGTTGGATAAACTTTCTGAAAATAGCCAAAGATCTGCTGAAGAAAATGGGAGCTACAAAAAAATGATTAAAGTATATTAAAAATTTTAATATTTTTTATATAAATATATATGTTGGTGGTTATTCCATTATTTTTTTCGGGATAGGGAAAAAGTTATGTTTAAAATGCTAAAAATTATAGTAAAAAAATTTTTTTCACTTATATTTTTCGGTACTTTTTTCTTATGTATTTTTTCTTTTAATCTCCTTTTTTTTCAAAGAAAAAAACAAAAATGCATTATATAATATAAATACATGTGTAATAATATACTCGTTTTTACATTTTTATGTTTTTCATTCAAAATAGAAATTTTTTGAAAAATAAAATGTTGTAGATTTGGTGAACCAGTATATTTATTTTTTGATAATATGCTCTAAATTTAATTTGTAAAAAAACTTTTAAATATTTTGAAGCCTTCGTTGTGTTTCTAAAGAGGAAACAAATGATTCTGCTTCTTGTATTGCTTCATCAACAATAGAATTTGCCATATTTTCAACAGATGGTAAATTGGAAGACAAACTTTGATTTTCAACAGCAACACTTATTGTTGAACTTTCATTTGTTTGCTCCAAATTATTTTCAAAATTGTTTGTAGATGTTGGAATATCTTGATCATTTGGTTCATTTGCAGCCTTAAAAATTAATTGAAAAAGATTTTATTTTCTTACAATATTTTCCAAGATTTCCACTGCTCCTCTAATAGTAGTTGACACATCATTGCTTGGCGTATTTCCATTATTTGTATTTCTTAAAGTATTATTTCCATTTTGTAAAGTTATTCTAGCTGTTCGATTTTCATTCACTTGTCTAATTCTAACCAAATCAACATTTCCATCACCATTCTTAATTTTTTAAATTAAAATTCTATTAAGAAAAATTTTTAAAAAAACCTCAGTATTTATACGTCTAACTGCATTAATTAAGCGTTCTTGATATATAATATATGGAAGTTCGTAATGATGGAAAAAATAAACCATCGAATGCTACAAGAAAAAAATTTAAAAATGTTATTTTTATTAACAAGAAAAACCAGAGTAAATGCAGCTGAAGTTAATAAGGCTAAACTGCTATACACACCTTTATAGGTATTTAAAAAAATTTCTGAAAACAATTTACCATTGTAGTGGTATTGATAAGCATAAAAAGCAAAATGGTAGAGGTAGAAAAATCTTTAAAAAAATTTAAACTTCGTCGAAAAATAATCAAAGAAACCTCAACCAATAACGCTCCCAATTGAACTATGGCAAAATATTGCATCATATTGATCAGCCATCCAAACAACTTTAAAATTAAAATTTATAATATAATCTTTAGAGATCGAGAGATTTTCAAAGAATCTTGAACAGATTCTCGACCTTGAATCAAGAAAAAATCAAGGAACTCTGAAAATGTCTTGACGGATCCAGGAAAAATCAAGGTCTGAATCCAGCTCGATCTCTCATAATTTTAAAATATCTTTTCTTCTTACATAAAATAACATAAAAAGCAGTTGTTGTATCATTAAATATTTCACTCATTATTGCTTCCATTCCTTAAAATTAAAATTTTTTATTCAAAAAAGTACTCAAAAAACAAACCAACTAACGCCAAAATAACAGTTAAAAGAGGAGCAATAGGAAATATTAAAGGTTGATTTTGTTCAAACATTTGGAAAAATCAACAATAAAAACAAAATTTGATCATGACTAAATCGAAGAAGCATTGAAATTGCAAATGTCTTTTGAAAAAAAAATTTTAAATTAAAAAAAATTTATTTACTAACAAAAATAAGCATAACAAACAATGCTGTCAAATATCTACTAGCAGAGGTTTCTCCAACATTAACAAAATGATAAAGTTCTCCATTAATTAAGTCTCGTAAATAACCTTTTTAAATTCAAAATTTTTTTAGGTAATATTCGATTTTGTACCGTCCCTCCCCTTCTTCCCATTTTCAAATAACTAAAAATGGTCAAATTTCCTTAATCAAATTTTTATTTCATTATTAGGAAGTCTGCCCATTTTTAGAACATCGAGAAATCAAGAAAGGGAGGTAAATGAATATTAACAAATAAAAAAAAAGAACCTCTCTCTGTTTGATTTTCAGAAAGTTGTTTTACTGAAGACATAACCAATTCATCTATTCCAATTAATAAACGCATTAAAGGTTTGTCTCTCCAATCTTTCAAACATTTATCTTTTCGAATATCAAGCTTAAATTTACAATTAAAAAATACACGTTAATCCAAACCTGGACATCCATAATGCTAACTCCCAATTCTTGACGCATTTCCGAATTTAAACGTAAAAGTCCATAATGAAGAGAAAATTCAAATAAATTCTTTAAAATTTAACTTAATTTTGCAAAAAAAAAAATTAAGTTTAAATTACTTACGCTATAAATAGGAAAATATTCATTTGAACTTGAATCTAATAATAAATTTAAACAAAATTCAATAATTAGAAAAACCTTCAAAATTTCCATTCTCATCTTTTTCATGTTGAACATCAGTTTTAAAAAATATAAAATCTTTAAAAAAAATTTATAAAGTTAATAATATAAAAAAACCTTCATCAAAAATTTGTTGAAATTTTCGAAATTTATCCATCACCCAATAAAAATAATCAACCATAAATGGAAATAAAAATTTCTTGGACGTTTAACACGATCAGGTTGTGAAGTAATAAGTAAATTTTTTGGATCGACAGTTTTAAATGGATTTTTTAATTCAGAAGGTAAACCATATCCTTTCAAAACTTCAGCAGGATTCAAAAAACAAGTATAGAAATCTTTTCAAAAAAATTTTTTATAGAGACATAAAAAACTAAACCTTCATCGAATCGACAGACACCAGAAGATTGCTCTTTAAATTATTTTTAATAATATTAAAAAATCTTTTAAAAAATATACCTTCTTTATCAATAGTTCTTAACATATAATTTTTAAATTTTGGCAAATTATCGTGAACAATCTTAATAAAAAATTAAAGGAAAAATTGACCCGAAGGGAGAACAAGTAAAAAAATAAAATGACCATTAAAGTTGAAAACAAACCTCAATCCTTACAATTCCTTCAATGGCCAAGTCTGTTTTATTTCATTTAAACAACTTGCAGGATAATGTGCAGCAAGAAAATGAGTATAAATTAAAATTGATAGGAAAACTAGAGCCTAAAATAAAAAAAATATTCTTTAAAAAATACTTTTGAAAAAATTACATTAAATAAGGTAAGAAATTCAAAAATTCTTCGAAAAAGTGGAGGAAAATTGTGTAGTAGGGAAGTGAAAGGCGAACCTAAAATAAATTTTAAAACAATTTTAAAAATTAAAAAAATAAAAACAAACAAGCATTGCATGGAATAATCGATCTCTAACAACACCAAATCTTGGATTTGCATCACCAACATGATTACCAATATCATTAACAGAAACACGTTGATGTTCAATGTAAAATGTTGTGCTGAAAAAAAAACAATTAAAGAAAAAATATATAAAAAAAACTTTGTAGCATTTCTATTTTCATTTGGCTGTTGAGTTGCTTCAGTCATTTTTCTGTGTTTATTCAAAGTAAAATAAAATCTTAAACAGAAGAAAAATATTATTTGTTAGAATTCTTATCAATTAAAAGTTGATAATCAAAGAGATTTAAACTAGTCTCAAATGGTCCCTTATGGTCAAAGCCTGTTCAGCGAGGCTAATTTAAAGTAGGACGTTTCAGAAGCGACAACTCAGGGTGTTACAAAAAGACTCAGATGGTCAATAGCAGCAAAGCCTGCTCAAAGCAGCCGATTCAAGCCTGATTCTCACAAGCCTGACATACATGAATTTAGCAGCCCAAACTCAGTACTAGAAATTCAAGTAAATGTTAGAACTTCAACTGCTAAAGCCTAACTAAAATTTTTAAAAAATTTTAAAAAGTATTAACAAAGTTATGATACAAAAACATAAAAAATCTCCAAGTATATTCTTATAATGCACAAATATTTTTTAAATTTAATTTTTTAAATTTTCTTTAAATTCTGATATTTTCCTTCCCTCGATCCTTTCGAATCTTCCTTTAAAAATTCAAAAAAATTTTTAATCAAAAATTCAAAAATTTTCACAAACTTGTTTAATTTCTTCAGGTAAAAGGCACATTTCTTCCAAAGAATTAATTAATCTTTTAACTTCCCTAAGTTTTTCATCAAGTAATCTTTTTTCACTACAAAGTTTTAACAATTGTTCTTTACAAAAAAGCCATTCTTGTAAAGCTTCAATATCCCCTCCAAATTCATAAGCAATTTCTGCATCTAATTGTTTTTCTCTTTTATTCAAATATTTTTGTATTGATTGTAAATCGTTGATCCTTAAAAATAGAAAAATTAAAGAAAAAACTTTTTCGGGATTTTGAACGTTGTAAGAACCCTTTTATATTCTACGCAACTCAATAGCAATAAGTAAACTCAAAGGTGAGTACTTATCGCCATAGACTTTGGAAAAAAAGAGGGTCGGTCCAAAATTCCTAAAAAAAATTTTTTTTTAATCTCAACTGTTCTTGTAGTCGTTGATTCCATTCTTCTTTTTCATTCATTTCAATCTGATTTATTTTGAAATTTCATTTTTCCGTTTAATTCTTGGCGGTTGTTCAATCAATTGTTTTTGTTGACAATTTAATAAAATATCCAAATCTGCAATTCTTTCAATTTCTTCACAAAAAGTTTGAAGACGATCAATTAATAATTCATTATTATTTGTTTTATTAGAAGATTGTTGAATTCTTTCAAATAAGGAAACAATTAATTGTTTTATTTCATCCAAATCACGTAATAACAATTCTTTATCTTGTTCTCGATCAGTTGCTTTTCTTGCCAAAGATTCTATTGACTAGTTAAAAAATAAAAATTATTATAAAAATTAACTCCATATTGCACCCGAAAGGTCAACTCCAAATGTGCGGATTAAGGACTTGTGTGGATTAAGGACCTGTGGGTATTAAAGGAAATAAGACAAAAATTCTCTCGTGCAACTATCAGATAAAGATCAGAAAAAATCAACAAACAACTAGACTCCTTAATTTAAAAAAAATTAAAAAATATACTTGAATTCGACGTTTTTCCAATTCCCTAAGTTGTTCAATAGAATGCTTTTCTGGATTTTCAATAGCAAAATACAAACTATTTTGTAAAGAAGCTAAAGAAGGTGAGCTACTTAAAGAAGATGATGTTGATGAAGAAATTGTTGTTGTTTGTGAAGGTGGAGGAGATGAAAAATATTGAAAAGAATTTATTAAAGGTTGGTTATTGTTGTCCGTTAATGATGTTTTTAAGTTCTCATTTTTATAATTTTGTGTTGTTATTAATTGCTTCATTGGAGGAGGAAACTGAAGAAATTGTTGTGAATTGTTATTTGTAGGTGATGGTGAAGGATTTTCATTAAAATTAAATTTATCATTATTTTGTTGTTGTTGTTGACCTTGATTAATTAATTTTGAATGTTTTGCCATTGATAATTGTGTTGCTAATAAAGATTGTTTTTTAGGTGGTAATGGTGGGGGATTTAACAATAAAGGCTTTGAAGATGTTGAAGAATTTAATAAATCAGAAATTAAACTTGCAGATGAATGATGCCTTGGTGGAATGGGCAATGGATGAACCTTTATAAAAATCCTTTTAAAAAAAATAAATTTTTATAAACCTGAACAGTTGGTTTTCTAAGTGCAAAAGTATTTGTAGTTGGTTGTTGTTGTTGCTCCAATTGAAAGGATTGAAGAGTTAATGGCGATGGCATTTTATCAATAGACAAACCACCAGTATTATTATTAATTCCAATTCCTCCTGCTTTCCATGAAGAATCAAATGAATGTAAATTTGAAAATTGTTGTTGTTGAGAGGTGAGCGAGTGATTGATTCAAGTCTGAAAAGAATTTTTTATGGTCAAAAAATTTTTATCTTCTTTGTTTAGAAAAATTTTTTAAGTCTGAAAAAATTTCTCTAACTAAAAAATTAATAGAAAACTCTATACTTATTCATCCGATCAATAAGTTGTCCAGCCGAAAGCCTTTCCAATTCATCACTGCTAAAATTTGTAGTTGATGATGTTATTGTTGCAGCCTCTCCTCTATTACTAGCATTATCACCTCCCAATAAAGAATGGTAACCATTTTCATTAATTAAATTTCTGTAAGCCATTTGTTTTAAATTATTGTTATTAACAGGTTCTGTATTTCCCCCTCCTCCTCCATTATTTCCTCCTTTATTTACAACATTTTGCGACATTCCTCCACTTTGTTGTTGAAATTGTTGTTGGGCTCTGTAACAAAAAATAAGATTTTTTTTCAAAAAAAATTGTTTGCCAACTTTTGTCGGATTTTTCTTTGCGCTCCTGAAGGACTTCGATGTAAAAAAATATTGTTATTAGATTGTTGTTGTTGCTGTAAAATTAAAGAAGTTTTTTTATGTTCAATAGATTTATTTCATTATTATTGTTGTTAGTCAGACTAGTAGTCATTGAAAGAAAATTATGATTACGATGAGGAAGAGAATGAATACAAATGGAAGATGATGAAGAATTATTTGGTGGATGATGCTGCTGCTGCTGAGAAAAAAATTTTTTTTATTTTTGGGGAAATATATTTAAAAATCAATTTATTTTTGTAAAAGGAAGAATTTTTAAAGAAAAAGTGAATGGAAAAAAATAAATATGAAGAAAATTGGGGGTTTATTTTTGGGTAAGAAAAAAAAAAAAAGCAAAATAACGATTAGAGAAAAAAAAAGGTGAATCATCCCCCCAATAACTACGAAAAATGACAAAATTCTCTCCTCCCATATTTCACCAAAGCCATGTTGTACCAAAAAGGTGAAATCCACGTTTTGCCAGAAAACTTATGACAAAATATAATTTTTAGCCACATTGGCAAAACGATGAATGGTGAAATATGGGAGCGATGCAGAAAAATTAATAGAATATGTATATTCAAGGTCACTTTATTGGCAATAGAAAAATTCAAACGAAATTTTTAATTAAAAGGAACAGTAATTAATTAATTTTAATTTAAAGATAAACATCTTTTTTTTAAATCACAAGTGCAAACAAATGTGAATGCTTTTTTAAATAAAATGACAGCAAAAAAGAAGGGATCGACAACAAAAAAATTTTTGAATAAAATTTATTTTTTCTTTTTTTACTGTCCATTTTTGTTGGCCGAGTAGCCAAGAGGACAGTTTTATATATTAAAAATATTGACGGCTGGCGCGCAAATAATAATATATAAAATGGAGGTAGGGGGACAACAAAGAAGAAAAAGAGATGAGGAAAAGATTGAAAGAGAAGATTTATTTGGAAGAGGATAAATAAAAAGGGATTGACAGAGAAAAAGCCGTGGAGCTATCTCACAAAAAAATATAAAAAAGAAAATGATTAAGAATCCCTTCCCCATTTAAAAATAAATTATTAAAAAAGAATAACCTTTTGTTGTTGTGTAAAATATTTAATTCCTCAACATTTGTAGGAAATTTTGAAATTGAAGTTGCAGGAAAAACTAAAATAAAAAAATTTTTAATTTTAAATTAATATTTTCTAAATAAACCTTCATTTAAATTAGATAAATTAATTCCTTCTCTATTACTCCAATTCCCAAATTTATGGTTAACCAATCTGTCTTTGCCAGTAACTGTATCATTCCGATAATTATTCATTTAAGAAGCATTTATTTTTTGCTTATAATTTCCAAAAAAATCATTTTTTGTAACATCATTTTTTGTTGCTAAATCTGTGCAAAAGTGCGAAGAAAAAAAAGAATTAGAGGAGAACTAGGCGCTGTTGTGGACAAACATTAAAAAAAGTACAAAAGAGAACAAGTAAAAAACAACAAAATCGCCTGGTCCAAAGCTTTTGTAATCTTTCAGTAACAGACTGGCTGCTAATTCTTTTTTTTTTAAATTGAGAAGGTAAAGAATATAAAAAGGTAAGGGAAAGCTTAAAAAGAATTAATTCTTTCCCTTCCTTTCTTCTAAAAAATTTTTATTTATTTCCACAGCAACGATGACCAAACAACAAATGGCCATTTAGTAGGAACTTAAAAATTATTTACTAGGTTAAAGAAAGGAGAGAAAAGGAAAGAAAATTGAAACAAACCATATAACAATTATAAAAGGTCGAAAAACCAAGTGTCTGTCAACAATTGAGAAGAATTTTGAAAAATAAAGGAAAGAATTTTTTCTCCTTTTTAAAAATCAGTCGGTCACACACACAATAGTTTTTCTTCCTTTTACAAGTGCAAAAGCTCATAAAAATTATATATTTTTTTCCTTTCTTAAAAATATATTATTTCCTGTAACACATGCCCTAAATAAAAATTTATAATTTCTTTACCTTTCTACATTAATTTTGGTTCCTATTCTAAAATTAAAAAAAAGAAAACAACCAAAATTCACTCCTCTCAAGTCTTCCCCCTCTTCCCCTCCCTCTCTCTTTCCTTAATAAGATTTAATAAAAGTGGAGCTAATTTTCCTCTCCTTCTTAAAATCTTTCTCACCGGTCACAATAAAACACTTAAAAACGTTCACCCACTTAATTTTTACACTTTTAAAGCTTTTTAAATTTACGCCTAATTTAAATAAGGATAAAATTAAAAAAATACTAATGCAAAAAAGGAAGTTAGGTCATTTCATAAAGTTTTTCTATATTCTGTCCACCAATCTTTAGCACGTCCATCCCATTCTGAATCAATTAGAACTTGCTGAAAATTAATATTTTAACTTATTTGTAATTTTATTGAATACCCTTGAAATATTGCAATACCAAAATGCAAATTTATTTTCAAGTGAAAAATCACGAAATGCAACAAATTCGGCTTCTAAAAATTTTTTTGGAATTTTTTTTGAAAATGTTTTAACCTGAATCAAAAGCTGAATATAGAGTACCTAAAAATTTTTTTCCCAATTATTATCAATTCAATTTATTTTTATTCGAACCTTCCGAACATGTAAACCTTCGTCTCTCTTGTTCCCATAAGTAAATCTATAAAAAAAATCCTAATAAATTTCAAAAAAAATATAAACCTGATCAGTAATTGTTACAGGAATCAATGAGGTTGAAGACTCAAAACCAAAAAGTTTAAAAAAATAATTTAAAAAACCGTAGGAATAGAGGACGAATGTTGTTGCTGCATTTGTGGATGAGAATTTGATCGTAAATATTGACAAATTTGGCGTGCTGTTATACCCGTCTAAAAAAATAAAATTCAGAGTAAGGAAGCTGATAAAAGCTAAAAACAGGAAATTAACAACCTGTAAAGCTCGTCTAATTGAATCTCTGCTGAGCAAACCTAACAGATTTTAAAGAATATTTTTTCGAATAAATAAAATTCACACCAATAGAAACATTAGGAAATCGATAAATAATTTCAGCAAATGTTGAAATTATTGCCAATTGAAGTGTTGAATTTGTATAAGCATAAATACTTGAAAGAAAAAAAACATTCTTTGACTTGAAAAAAACATTTTTTCACAAACCGATAATTTGTTTCAACAATAAAAACCATTTTGTTTAGTCCTCCTACTCCTTTATTCTCCATTGAAGTTTCCACAATTTCTCCTCCATTTCCAATTTCTCTAGTTATTTCAACTAATAAAGGTGTTAATAAAAACCATCTTAAAAAAGAATTTCTTTCAAAAAAAATTATTAAAAAAACAAATACCCATCCTTTCTTTTTCGAATAAATATAAGGCCAATTTCCCTAAGTGTCATTAAAAAGGCTTGAATATTTCTGGCCATGTTTGATCGAGAACTTGAGGCTAATTTTTGCTTTAAATTTGTTAAAATTATTTTTAAAAATAAATTAAAAAAAACCTTCGTTGGTTGAATACAAATAGTTAGTCTTAAAAAGAATTCAATTAAAGGAAATATTGGCTCATTTTGATGACAAAAAACGGAAATAATGAATTAAATAAGTCCAAATTTGTTCACTTCTACTCATTAAAAGAAATTGAAATCCTGATGAAGAAATTTCTGGTTCTCTTGTGCCTATATAAAAATTTGTTGTTAAAAGTTTAACGAGGAAACTTTTGAACTTAAAAGTCAAAACCATTGGATAGATTAAATCATCGATTTACTGAAGAAAAATTTAGCTTTTTAGTTGGGAATATGAAACTAAAAAGTCAAAGTCAGCTAAAAATAAGGAGAAAATAACGCAAAATCACAATCCTGTATCGATGATCACTATTCCAATGGTACCAAAAAAGTACAAAAACAAAATAATAAAAAAAACAAACTTCCTTTAATTAATCCAATAAAATGAAAAAGTGAACGTGTTGTTTCTGAAACACTTTTATCAGGTGTTTCATTAGGAAGAGCCAAA
Source organism: Meloidogyne arenaria (assembly GCA_036172955.1). Classification (NCBI taxonomy): domain Eukaryota; kingdom Metazoa; phylum Nematoda; class Chromadorea; order Rhabditida; family Meloidogynidae; genus Meloidogyne; species Meloidogyne arenaria. The sequence continues at coordinate 11,271 of JARQAB010000325.1, forward strand.
TAACATAAAATTGATTCCCATCTCGAAATACTCTTTCCAAGTAAATCCTTATTTGCTGATTTTTGTGATTTGTCATCTAAAGGATGAGAAGATAATCCCGACAATTTATTTAGACTAGTTAAAAGACTTGCGATATAATTCATTCGAAAATCTAACTGAAAAAAAAAAAAATTTTTCTGTAAAAACTCTAAAAAACCTTACATTTAGTCTCAAATTTTCATGTTCCAAATCACCTTCTAAAATACCCACTTTTTAAGGAGTTGTAAAGAATTAACAGCTTGTTTCCACATTTTTTCGTTGCCAGAAAACCAATCCCTAAATTTCAAAAAATTAAAAAGAAAAAAAACTTTAAAAATTTTACTTGCTTTTTATAAACATTAATTGTATTAAACATTGTTGAACATCAAAAGGTAACATTCTCATAATAGCAATAACACAATGCTGCGATTCATATAATTCTATAAAATCTAATTTGGAAAAAAAATTTTTTTAAATTTTACAAACGTTGAATAAGATCTTCTCCTTGAGTAGACAAAAATTCCAAAAATGGTCTATCATTAAATATTGAATCAGTCATCAGAAAAATATTATATATTGGCAAATAAAGGTAATAGTTTGGCTGATTCTCCCATTTTTCCTAAGATCCCTGATCATTTTGAGCATTTTTTACATGATATATAATTTGCCAGGAAGAAGAATAAATAGAAAGGAAAATAAGGGGGGAAGTCAGCCAAACTATTACCCAAATAAAAGTAAGAAAAAATTATAAAAGATATATAAAATCTTATTTAACAAGATAAATATAAAATAGAAAAAAGAAAAACATTTAAACTTTTATTAACTTTTTTTAAAGTATTTTTTTAACTTTTTTGTTTTTACGAAGTTACAGAGAGAATTGGGAAGGAGAGAGAGAGAAGGAAAAGTTATAATAATAATAATAATAATAATTTTAGATCAAAATCACGAGAATATAGAAGGACCACCACCAACTATTCCACTACTACTATTACTATTATTAGTACCATCTGCTGTTGTTTTTTGTATTGAAGACATTGACAAAGGGATTGTATTTGTTGTTATATTAAATGCGGATGTTGTTGGTTCTGATGTTGCTGCTGCTGTAGTTGATGCGGTTGTTGTAGTGATGACTGTTGTTGTTGAGAATTATTGTGTTGTTGTTGAAATGGAACAGCTGGTTTTCCTTCCAAATCTTTATATTCTAAAATCATTTCTCTTGGAACCTTAAAAAAATTTTTTATTTAAAAAATTTTTTGAATTTTTAAAATTATACCCTTCTCCATTGTATTGGATCAAAAGCATTATATTGACATCTTTCATATGTTCCACCAATTTCACGTGGTGGAGCTGAAAATGCTGCCCTTTGTAGCCAAAAACGTTCAATTTTGTGAAACCGCCAGTCACGCGCATATCTGAAAATTTAATTAATAAAATGGAAATTTAATTAATAAGCGCTCCATCACGAGCAGCCCTCCTTCCCGAGCAGGGATGTGTCACGGGTTAACGAAACCAGGATTTATCAATCCAAAACCCGATCCTGAAAATTTTCCAGAACACACCAGACTTTTTTCCACTTAATCCATTAACTGGCCCTTTCGACCCGATCAACCTGTGCCAAATCTAACTCCCCTCAAAATAAAATAAAATAAAGAAAAAACAAACAATTCAGAAGCAGCAGCAACTTGATAAACTTCCCCAGGGCAGTTATAAAAGAGGTAGAAAAGAACATCCTCGTGAAGTTTATTTAATTTAATATTTGGTAATTTATCCCTAATTGTAGCATTTGTCAAATATTCTTCTGGTACTTTTGCATCCAAGTCCTGAATTCTACAAGGAAAGTCCGCCCACGGACCACCAAATGTTTGAAATAAATTCCTTCTTAAAAATAAATTTTTGTTTCCAAAGTTGAAAAAATTTTTTACTTTGATGAGTTTAGATTTAATCCCAAATTTGTCAAGTCATGACCTAGGGCGAGTCCAACTATTGATGGCGAGCTTTCAATTGTTCTCAAAAATGTAAGTAATCCAGCCATACCAAATCTTTAAAAATTAAAATAATTTTAAAAATTTTTATAAAATGCCCAACTGGTCATTGAGCATCCCTGGAGGAATGTTCGTAACGCGTCCTGCAAAATATTCAAGGTGAATGATTTAAAAGTCAAAAATACCATCAGGATGTGTTCGTATTCCTACATTTTCAGGGGCAATTTCCGCCACATTTGGCCTTTTTTCTTTCAAGTCGTCATTCACCAATGAGGTACTCTTCTGTAAAAAAGGGAGTTATAAAATAAATTTTAAATCAAAAAAAATTTCGAGAAAACCTGTGGTTGTTGACTGCCATGCCCCATTGAACTCGCCAGTACAGGAAAGTCATCATCATTAAACATGAGCTTAAACCTAACTAATTGACAAATAGTAATGTTGATCGTTTTGCTTTTTAATTTGTGTGAATGCAAAATGCTATAACAAAATTAATTTTTTTAAAGATTTGTGAAACGAAAAAGTAAATATTAGAAATCAATACTGAATAAATATCGACGTTTTTTGCAAAACTTTTATACTTAAAAATGCAAAAAAATTTAATTTTCTAATTAACGATTGTGGTTGAATCTTCCTTCTCCTTCTGTTTATCCAAGTAGAATTATTGGCAACATTTTCTAATTGTTATTTGTAGAAATTTCTTTTCTTTATCACACGTTGAATTGTCATTTTTTCTTCTAAAATAAATATTTTAGAAAAAATTTTAATTTAAAAAATAACTTGAATCAGTTTTTTGGAGTTCTCCATTGTTTGTTCACATATTTCAATATCATCATCATCTGAAGACGAACTACTTTCTGATTCACTGAAGTTGACTCTGAAGTGGAAGTTTCAATGTCAAGTTGCCGAAATTCCAATGGGCCTTTATTTACATAATGTCCATGCTTTGATGTATCCATTGTTGTTGGTACCCATTCATCATACTAAAAAGGAATCTTTCAGAATTGAAGATGGGATCTTGGCTCTTTTTTAAGTAAGACCTTGACAAGATTCGTGATCTGATAGAGGAAAAATCAAGTCAAGATTTCCCTGACATGAGGAAGGAAGGAAAATCTGAAACCTTGAAAAATCTGTGGATCCAGAAAGTCAGGTCGATATCTAGCCCCCTCTCCATTGCCTACCACTAAAAAATTATAAAAATACAAACCGCTTCAGTGTCATCAATAAAATCATCTTCTTGTACATAACCAAGTCCTTTGTCCATCACATCTTCTGGCACAAATTTAAGAGGTTTTTATTTTTCTTTAGTTCTTAGATCCAGTTGTGGGAGATGAAAAGTTGAGCGTTCCAGTACCCTTAAATTAAGCAGAAAAAAAATTAAAAAGAAAATATACACAACATATTTCGCTTCAAGGCGTCGAACAATTTCCTCAGCATCCCTGTCGTGAAATCCATCACATTTATTACATCTGTTTGTTTGGAATCAAACTAAAAAAAATATAAATTAAATTAATTTATAATTTCTCGCCTACATTCAATTCACGACAAACTTGTTCAAAATCAAAACGGGTAATTTCTTGAAGTAGAGGGAAAAGCTTGAAATCAATCACACGAAGACTACATTCTTTTTCAGCTGGATTTTTCTTTTTTGCAATACCAATTGATGGAAACATTGTAATTTGAATATTTAATAGAAAAAATTAAAATTTATAGACTCGACTGTCATATCCGGTAAGCCCCATTTCAGCGCCAAACTTCCCGAAACGGATAAGGGACTATCCGGTGGGGAACGGGTGGACTTTGGCGCACGGGCGGAATGGCCCACGCCATAACGTGTCCTTCCGCAACCACTTTCAAATAAATTTTGCGTAAAAAGCAACGCAATTTTAATTTCAAAAAATATTTTTTTTGCTAATTTTTAAGCTAAAATCAACAATCAAAAAATTAAATATTTAAAAGATATTACAACAGAAAAAAATTAAAAGCTAAATATATAAAAGCTCAAACAAAAACAAGAAAACCTAACAAAAAATTTCTCTAAATTTCCTATAAATTTTTTAATATAATTTAAACCTTTCTCTCTATATTACTGCCAACCTTAAATTTTTTTGTTCATTTATTTTTATAATTCTCCTTTTTTGTTGCTCTTCTTTTTTATTAACAACATCAACATCTTTTTTGTTGCATACATTAAAATCATAAGTAAAGGAAGATATGCAAGTGTATAACGAAATAAAAGACGAGCATTTCTATAAAAATTTTTTATAAATTTTTTTCTTTCAAACTCTAAAAAATTTTCTTACTTTGAATCTGGTTTTGAATAAAACTTCCATCCAAGGATTAACATCCCTAAATTAATGGAGCAGAAATTGCAGAAAACGTCCATGTTGTAAGTTCTGTCAATGGAGCCGCCAATTGACAAAGAAAAATTAGGATAATTGAATGTCTTAAAAAAATGTTTTCCAAAATAGTTTTTCAAAAAACCTTAAAGTTGTTCGACGGCAAAGTCCTTCATTTGTAACACACATAATTTTATATCCAGCATTTTTATAATCTTCACGTAAATTCCAACTTAGCGCATTAAAATGAGGAAATTGCCATGAGAATAACAATCCTCCAAGTACACAAGCAGCTGCATCAAGACGGCCTGTTGCAGCTGCATAACCCATTAATGGAGGTATTGCACCAACTATAGCACCAACCCAAGTACAGCTTAAAAAATATTATTTAACTCCTTCTTCCCATTTTTTTCACCCTCTTATTGTTAGAAAAAAATGAGGATAAAGCTTTTTCGATATTTTAGAAGCTTGCCAGTATCCGAATATTAGATCAAATTTTATTCCGAATCCCGGACTCGCAATTCGACCAGGTCAGATTAACCATGAAATTTTGATTTATTTCTGAACGTATGAACTCACAAACTAGGATCAGATTTTTAAGTTGTAAAAACCTTATTTTTTAGGAAAAAATTTTCAAGTATTTCAAAAAGCTTTTAACCTGTGATGCATTCTTTTCATTGGGGTATACACTCCAGCATATAATGCAATATTTAAAAATCCAAGGCCAGAAGTTAAATGATTACAACCTCAAATTGAAAAATTAGAAAAAAACATTTAAAAACAAACATAAACAAAGTATTCCAAGTCCAGCAACTGCTGTTGTCCCAGCAAAAAGACAAGCATGATTTGGCGTTAAACGGCCAACTGGCAAAACTCTAGACTGTGTTCCTTTAAGAAATTTTTGAAATTTAAAATTTATAAAATTAAAAAAAACTTCTCATTTGCCCATCAAATTGTCTTTCAATAATATTATTACAAGCACAAGCTGATGCCGAAAGTAAAGCAGTTCCCGCAACACAAGACCCAAATAAGGCTGGAGAAACGCTCGCCAAAGTAGGTGACATAACTAAACCCCCATTGTTGTTGATGTAATTAATGCTGTTAAACGACATTTTGAAAGCTTTAAAAAAATTTTATTGTTAAAATCAAATAAAATTAAAAAATAAACCTGTAAATAAGCACTAATTAAACTAATCAGTTGAATATGCGATGGTTTCTTTTATTTTTTGGGTTGAGATCAACTAACAAAAAATATTATGATCCTGACAAAAAATATACTGATTGAAAATTTGACCTTATTAAAACCCTGTAAAAATGTTAAAGAAGAAATTTACTCGGAAAAATCAAAAAATTTAAATATCATCAATTGAAAGTTATATATAACATAAAAATTAACAAAATTTAACCAAACAAGAATAGAAGACTATTATGATTCAAAAAATATATAAACATTAGGTCAAGTTAAAATTTAAAAAAATAAAATAGTAAACGCACAGCATCAAACATATTCTATTGTCAGTTATCCCCATGACCCTTTTTTTATTGCGGACTTGTTTTTTATTTTTACGGACAAAATCTATTTTTTAAGAGAAAACCTCAAGGATAAGTTATTCCAATGACCATATTTTCCTCACATTCCTCTGAGAGATACGTTCATATGTTTTTGAGATGTGTCCTCAAAAAAAGGGTGGGTTAAACGACAAAGTACCAAAAAATATCTATCAGAATCTCAAAATAGAATTTAAAAAACCAGTTAAACAATCAAGATGATAAATTAGCTTTTTAAAAAAAATATGTAGACATGACGCTCGATTAAAAAAAAGTATTGTGTTTATGGTTGTAAATTAATTTTTAATGTTTAAAATTAGAAGCATTTTAGATGTTGTAATTAAATGAGAATTTTTTAAAATCAGTTGATGTATACAAAATAAGAATGGACGAATCGATTAAAAAATTATTGTTGTTTATTGTTGTAAATTATTTTTAAGAGTTTTAGAATTAGAAATATTTAGATGTTTGTTTATGAGAATTTTGGAATTAAAAAATTTAGTGTTTGTAATGTTAGTATGAGAATTTTTAAAATAGTTGATGTTAGAAAAAAAATATATAGACATGACGAATCGAATAAAAAAATATGTTGTTTGTGGTGATTGTAGTTTTTGTAAGGGTTAAATTTATTAACCAACATTACCAATTTCAAAACGGCACGTCTATCACCTAAATAAAGTTTGTATTTTTTATTTAAAAAATTTACAAAAAGATTAGTCTAAAAATTAAAACAAAGTCATTTAAAACCATTTTTGTGATTACTAAAGAAAGAGTTAAAAAATTAAGTTTCATTTTTAAATTGGTTTTAAGATCGATATTAATTTTTATTATTAATATTTTATTTAAATATTTAAATGGTATTAAAAATGTTGTTTTTTTTTCAAATTTTATTTTTTTACCTGATCGATAAACCAGAAATAAAGTGATGGTGTTATTTTATATGTCCTCTTCATTTTTAAAGTGCCAAATGTTCTTGTTTATATGTTTAGTAACATTTGTGATTTTTTAAGAATGATGTTTTATGATACTCTGGTGAATCAGGATATCGGAATCTTTTTTGTGAACTAAAAAAATGGTTTTAAATGGAAAATATAATCCCAAACGTGAGAAATGGTGATATTTTTTAATGATATGAAGAGTCGGAAATTTCCGAAAAAGTGAAGCTCATTATATCCCGAAATTTACCCATTTATTCGCAAGAATGTAGAAGTCCTCTCAATTGATAATTTTGGATGATGTAATTGTCATATTTCAATAAGCCAATCAATTCAAACTGATTATCTTTGAGCTGTCCAATAGTAAATTCAAAAAATGTTTGCGAATAAATGGGTACACGATTTATGAGCGGGAAAGGATCGCTCGAGTGGCAAAATTTCTATCCTTTTTTCGGCAAGGATAGAAATCACATTCTGATCTATAAAAATAAAAGTCAAAAGCATACCCGTCAACAGAAGACTTCGCTAATTTTTTTTGGAATGTCTTTATCGTCTTTGTCAGTTTTCTCTTTCCATTTCATCCTCCTGTTAAATTAAAATATAATATTTAATATGTAAAATAAAATATTTTAACTCTAACCAATCTAACTGGTGTAAATTAACAGATAAAAATTAAATATTAATTTACAATATATAAATGTGAAAAAACATCACTTCCTTAATAACAAAATAAAATTAAAAAATTACTGGTGAAGAAGTCGAACTCGATGGTTCATTATTTTTAACCATTGGTGTCTTATTTTTATGAGGAAACGCATTGATGAAGATGTTACTATTTTTGATGGTGATGTTACTATGTTTCATATTTATTACAGGTTTATTTTTTCCCTCAGATTTTTTTCTAACATATTCGCTTTTTCTTGCATCACTACAATTCCCAACATTATCATTTTTCATTGGATCGCTACTAAAATAAAAATTTAAAATTTGCTAGAAATAATTTCTATTATAATATGGATCCAAATAAACCTCGAAAAGTCTGCAGACGATAAATCATCATCTTGAATTTCATTTAACCGATCCTTCTCAATTTTTCTTTCACTAGTACGTTTCATTTGCTCCTGCATCTCATCATTTCTGAATAAAAAAAAACCATTTAGAAAGCTAGAGTTCATCTATACATACTAAAATAGTGATCGATCTTAAAACAAAATACCATCGGGCTGGCACCGGGATTTTAATTAAACCAACATAAAAACACGTTTTTTGTCTAATCCTCTCTAATATAGGTATTGATTTGTTCTAATTAGGAAAATTAAATCTTAAAATGAAAAGAAACCTAAGAGAACTTCCACGATTTCTTGATTTAGAAGGTGCAGAATAATAATTTTCCTTATTCCCACCACCATTAAAACCGCAATAACTTGAACCAACACTCAGAGGACTAGTTGGGCGCTGACGAAGTGCATTTGTATCCTGATTCCCACCATCATTAAAACCGCAATAACTTGAACCAACACTCAAAGGACTAGATGGGCGTTGACGTTGTGCAAATGTATCCTCATTAAAACCCAGATAACTTGAACCAACACTCAAAGGACTAGACGGGCGTTGACGTCGTGCAAGTGTATCCTCATTCCCAACCTCATTAGGACCGCAATAACTTGAACCAACACTCAAAGGACGACTTGGACGAGTTGGGTACATTTTTAATAAAAATTATAGAAAATCCCTGAAAAAATTAATACTAGATAGATTCTGAAGATAATTTAGATAATAACAAATTAAAACAACGCTACATATTATATAAAATTATTTAATAAGAAATTTTTATTTCACGAATAGTAAGGACTATACTCTTATTTTTAATAAAATATGGGTTTTTTAGGGAATAGAGCGGACGGAGAGATGATTAAAACACATTAGAAATTATGTGCCTAAGGAAAATGTTCAAATGTCTAAGAAAATTTCTGAGAACATGTAGAGTAATTTGAAATGAGCAAAATATTCAATATGAAGATGTTAAATGTTGACAACTAAAAAATTTTGTTACCGGGCTGATGTGGGCGATTATTAAAGAAGGAGATGGAGTACAATCCTTACTATTTCTAAAATTAAAATGTATAACTGACTATCAAAAGTGCATATCAAAAATAACAAAATGACCAAGAGATCTATTAAAAATTTTAAAAACTCATATAAACTATTTTTCATTTATTTCTTCTTTTATTAATATTATTCATTTTTAAATTTATTCCACTTGCCTTTTCATTTTGTAATAACCACATTTCTGCATATAAGCCTTTATTTTCAAGTAATTGTTCATGACTTCAAAATTTTTAAATTAAAATTTTTTGAAAATCTCACAAACTTCCGGTCTCGACAATTTTTCCTTCTTTTAAAACCAAAATTTTGTCTGCATGAATAACTGTCGACAATCTATGTGCAACCTGGGAAGGAAGAAAATTTTTTTTTAAGTTTTAACATATCCTACAATTAAACATGTTCTTCTATTACATAATTCAAATAAATTTTGTTGTATTGACCTTTCAGTTTTTGAATCTAATGCAGAAGTTGCCTATATAAAAAATAAATTTAAAAAACTTTTAAATAAAAAAATATAAACCTCATCCAATAAAATATATTCTGGCCTTTTAAGTACTGCTCTAGCAATAGCAACTCTTTGTTTTTCACCTCCACTTAATTTTAATCCACGTTCACCAACCAAACATTCATAACTTTTTTTAAATTAAAAAAAATTTTTTCAAAAAAAAATACCAACCATCAGGATGTGAAGTAATAAAATTATGAATAGCTGCAGCTTTAGCTGCTTCTTCAATTTCTTCATCTGTTGCTGTTGGCCTTCCATAACGAATATTATAACGAATTGTATCATTAAACAAAACAGTGTCTTGTGGAACAATTGCAATTCTGCTACGAAGTGAAAACATTTTTAACATTCGAATATCTGTCCCAAATTTTATTTGACCATCAGTAACATCATAAAGACGAAAAAGAAGACGAACAATTGTTGTTTTACCACTACCTGATGGCCCAACCTTTTAAAATTTTTAAGAAAAAAATTCTCTAAAAAAATTTAAAAATACCAAAGCAATAGTTTGTCCAGGATCAACAGTAAAAGAAAGATTTGAAAGTACTGGATGCCCAGTTTTATAAGCAAAAGAAACATTGCAAAATTCTATACGTCCAGGAAATGCTTCCAATTCTTTTGCACCAATTGCGTCTTTATCTGAATAAAAAAATTTTTAAGAAAAATTTTTTAATTTTAAAAACCTCAATATCTTGTTTAATAATTCTCTCATATTTTACCTTTAAAAAATAAATTTAAAAAAAAATAAAAAAAGAATAAAAATACATGTCAATAAATGAACGTTGTATTGTTCTATAAATTGTTCCAAAAAAATTTAAGGGACCAAAAAGTTGAAGTAAATAAGTTGTAAATAAAACATAATCACCAGCACTTAACATTTTTTTCTATATTATGAGAAACAATAAAATAAGCAGCTAAAAGACATCCACTTGTTAAACCAAAGCCAATAATAAATTTTGACAAAAATTTAATTCAGAATGTTAAGCATTTGCTTTTTTTTAAGATTTTTGATATCTAAATATGAATGTTTTATTGAACTGAATAGACGCGACGCGAAATGGACTCAAAACCCCCCCCCCCCCATCAAGGATCTCCTGGGTTATCCGAAATCCAGTTCTGCCTTCTTAATCTCCCTAACTGACACGAGCCGATACCCGGAATTTTTTTCATCCAAAACTCGACACAGAGAAAGTTTCGAAAGCCCTACCCGTCTTTTTCTCACCCGTTACATCCCTAATCCCCATTAATCTATAAAAACCTTTACATTTGATATGCTTTCTTGTATCGTTGTGTTTCCAATTCCTCTGCATTATAATGTTTAATTGTTTCATAATTAATTAGAGAATCAACACCAATCGCTCCAGCCATTTTATCACTTTCATTCATTGCTCTTCTATGACTTATTCTCCATTCAGAAATTACAACAGTAGCAACTTTGAAAAATTTTTTTTAATTAAATAAAAAATTTTTTCCTTACTCAAATAAATTATCATTGTAAAAAAGAACAAGAAAACCAAAATAAATGTTAAAATTTGTAAAGAAAAATATTGATGCTAAAATAATATCTAATAGAGATGGAAGTACATTGAAAAGAACATCTTTAAAGGAAAATTTTAAAAAATTATTTTAATCAAAAATAAAAACAAACAATTTAATAAAGTATTCATTGAATCAACGCCTTTTTCCATTATACGAAGAACTTCCCCAGTTCTTCTAAAAAATTATTTTCAAATTTAATTACAAAAAAGAAAATTTATTTTTACCTAGAAAGATGCCAACTTAATGAAAGTGAATGTAAATGGCGCGTAACAAATCGACCTGAATTAAAATAAGGTAAAAATAAGAGATGTCACAGGTTTCACTGGCAGGATTTTTTGAACCAAAATCCGATCCGAAATAATTTCTAAAGAATGACCTGAAACTAAATTTTTCTCCACCTTACCCCTAATTAATTGACCCGAGCAGATCCGAAACCCATACTTTTTCCCTCATAATCCCTAAACTGACCGATTCGAGAAACGAAACCTAGAATTTTAAACAAAAATAAAAAGATAGAAAAAACCTCAATTTCTAAAGTAGTATATTGTTGAATTCGTAACCATAAAAATGAACGTATTGTGTTTAATAAACCTCCTTGTGCTTTAAAAAATTGTTAATTAAGAAAAAATATTTAAAAAGTAATCCTCCACTCCCTTGTAAAAATTTAAAATACTGGCAATTAAAATTAATTGCCACAACAAATAAGGTTCTTTTGACGATAAAACATCAACAATCCATTTACTATATAATGGAATTAATACATTAATTGCTCTACCAATTGCTAGAATAAATAAACAAGCGAATACAGTTAATTGTAATTGAATTTTTTTTGGCCAAATGTAGGGCCAAATGTCAATAATCCAAGAAATACCATTTACCCAAGCCTTTGAATTAAAAAATTTTTAAAAAGATACATATCCAGTTTTTGTGATAATATTTATGCGGACGGTCAGAGTAATAGTTTAAGCTATAATTTATTGATCATGCAAGTTATTAGTAGTTTCCCAAGAAAGAAATGGGACATCTATGGGATTTGAAATGATTTTCCTTTTTATATTTTTTATCTGACCATTATGAGTCCGCAAAAACTTGTTTGGGATAACCCACAAGTATCTATAAGAATTTTTATCCTAAAAATACAAACCGATTCATCTTTTCTTTTTAAACTCTTCCAGTAATACATGATAAAAAAATGAAAAATGTGTTTCCAACACCAATCACATAAATTGCAAAATATGACTCGTATACACTTAAAAACAAAAATTTAAAAAATCAATTAAAAAATAAACCCATTAGGAAAACATATTCGCCAAAATATAAAAGGTATCAAACTGATCAAAGCAACTGATCAAACCACATTTGCATTAAGCCTTATTTCAAGTAATTGTTCATGACTTCAAAATTTTTTAAATTAAAATTTTTGAAAATCTCACAACCTTCCGGTCTCGACAATTTTTCCTTCTTTTAAAACCAAAATTTTGTCTGCATGAATAACTGTCGACAATCTATGTGCAACCGGAAGGAAGAAAATTTTTTTTAAGTTTTAACATATCCTACAATTAAACATGTTCTTCTATACCATAATTCAAATAAATTTTGTGTATGACCTTTCAGTTTTGAATCTAATGCAGAAGTTGCCTATATAAACAATAAATTTAAAAAACTTAAATAAAAAAATAAAAACCTCATCCAATAAAAATATTCTGGCCTTTAAGTATGCTCTAGCAATAGCAACTCTTTGTTTTCACTCCACTAATTTTAATCCACGTCACCAACCAAAATTCATAACCTTTTTTTAAATTAAAAAAATTTTTTCAAAAAAAAATACCAACCATCAGGAGTGAAGTAATAAAATATGAATAGCTGCAGCTTTAGCTGCTTCTTCAATTCTTCATCTGTTGCTGTTGGCCTTCCATACGAATATTATAAGAATTGTATCATTAAACAAAACAGTGTCTTGTGGAACAATTGGCAATTCTGCTACGAAGTGAAAACATTTTTAACATTCGAATATCTGTCCCATTAAATTTTATTGACCATCAGTAACATCATAAAGACGAAAAAGAAGACGAACAATTGTTGTTTTTACCACTACTGATGGCCCAACCTTTTAAAATTTTTAAGAAAAAATTCTCTAAAAAAATTTAAAAAATACCAAAGCAATAGTTTGTCCAGGATCAACAGTAAAAGAAAGATTTGAAAGTACTGGATGCCCAGTTTTATAAGCAAAAGAAACATTGCAAAATTCTATACGTCCAGGAAATGCTTCCATTCTTTTGCACCAATTGCGTCTTTTATCTGAATAAAAAAATTTTGAAAATTTTTTTTAATTTTAAAAACCTCAATATCTTGTTTTAATAATTCTCTCATATTTCCCTTTAAAAAATAAATTTAAAAAAAAATAAAAAAAGAATAAAAATACTGTCAATAATGAACGTTGTATTGTTCTATAAATTGTTCCAAAAAAATTTAAGGGACCAAAAAGTTGAAGTAAATAAGTTGTAAATAAAAACATAATCACCAGCACTTAACATTTTCTTTTATTATATATGAGAAACAATAAAATAAGCAGCTAAAAGACATCCACTTGTTAAACCAAAGCCAATAATAAAATTTTGACAAAAATTTAATGCAGAAAGTGAAGCATTTGCTTTATATTCAGCTTTTTGAAAACTAAAAATGAATGTTTTATTGAACTGAATAGACGCGAAATGGACTCAAAAACAACCCCCCCCCATCAAGGATCTCATGGGTTATCCGAAATCCAGTTTGCCTTCTTAATCTCCCTAACTGACACGATCCGATACCGGAATTTTTTTCATCCAAAACTCGACACAGAGAAAGTTTCGAAAGCCCTACCCGTTTTTTCTCACCCGTTACATCCCTAATCCCCATTAATCTATATAAAACCTTTACATTTGATATGCTTTCTTGTATCGTTGTGTTTCCAATTCCTCTGCATTATAATGTTTAATTGTTTCATAATTAATTAGAGAATCAACACCAATCGCTCCAGCCATTTATCACTTTCATTCATTGCTCTTCTATGATATTCTCCATTCAGAAATTACAACAGTAGCAACTTTGAAAAAATTTTTTTAATTAAATCAAAAATTTTTTTCCTTACTCAAATAAATATCATTGTAAAAAGAACAAGAAAACCAAAATAAATGTAAAATTTGTAAAGAAAAATATTGATGCTAAAATAATATCTAATAGAGGGAAGTACATTGAAAAGAACATCTTTAAAGGAAAATTTTAAAAAATTATTTAATCAAAAATAAAAACAAACAATTTAAAAGTATTCATTGAATACGCCTTTTTCATTATACGAAGAACTTCCCCAGTTCTTCTTAAAAAATTATTTTCAAATTATTACAAAAAAGAAAATTTTTTTTTACCTAGAAAGATGCCAACTTAATGAAAGTGAATGTAAATGGCGTAACAAATCGACCTGAATTAATAAGGAAAAATAAGAGATGTCACAGGTTTCACTGGCAGGATTTTTTGAACCAAAATCCGATCCGAAATAATTCTAAAGAATGACCTGAAACTAATTTTTCTCCACCTTACCCCTAATTAATTGACCCGAGCAGATCCGAAACCCATACTTTTTCCTCATAATCCCTAAACTGACCGATTCGAGAAACGAAACCTAGAATTTAAACAAAAAATAAAAAGATAGAAAAAACCTCAATTTCTAAAGTAGTATATGTTGAATTCGTAACCATAAAAATGAACGTATTGTGTTTAATAAACCTCCTTGTGCTTTAAAAAATTGTTAATAAGAAAAAATATTTAAAAAGTAAACCTCCACTCCCTTGTAAAAATTTAAAATACTGGCAATTAAAATAATTGCCAACAAAAAAGGTTCTTTTGACGATAAAACATCAACAATCCATTTACTATATAATGGAATTAATACATTAATTGCTCTACCAATTGCTAGAATAAAAAACAAGCGAATACAGTTAATTGTATTGAATATTTTTCTTGGCCAATGTAGGGCCAATGTCAAAATCCAAGAAATACATTTACCCAAGCCTTTGAATTAAAAAAATTTTTAAAAAGTACATATCCAGTTTTGTGATAATATTTATGCGGACGGTCAGAGTAATAGTTTAAGCTATATTTATTGATCATGCAAGTTATTAGTAGTTTCCCAAGAAAGAAAATGGGACATCTATGGGATTTGAAATGATTTTCCTTTTATATTTGTTATCGACCATTATGAGTCCGCAAAAACTTGTTTGGGATAACCCACAAGTATCTATAAGATTTTATAATCCTAAAAATACAAACCGAATCATCTTTTCTTTTTAACACTCTTCCAGTAATACATGAGAAAAAAATGAAAATGTGTTTCCAAACAATCACATAAATTGCAAAATATGACTCGTATACACTTAAAAACAAAAATTTAAAAATCAATTAAAAAATAACCCATTAGGAAAACATATTCGCCAAAATATAAAAGGTATCAAACTGATCAAAGCAACTATTGAATAAGAAATATTTAATAGAATAGGTAAATCATATTTAAATCGATTAATCCATAATCGAAACATGTAATAGACCAGAATACTTGAATTTATTAAACAATAATATTGACTGTAATGACAACCAATGTTTTAGACAAAATAAGCCAAAACAATGGAAATATAGCATTGATTAAATGACCAAAACAATACCTAAAAATATTACTTTAAAATCAAAGTCAGAGTCCAGCACACATCTCATAATTTGGCCCGCCTA
>JARQAB010000326.1:0-26440 GCA_036172955.1 Meloidogyne arenaria
CTTTAAAAATTACTTTTATGAGAAAAAATGAAGAATTTGTTAACTAATAATAAAGAAATATCACTTACGAAATGTTTACCAGTTTAAAATAATTATTTAAATTTATTAATATGAACTCTACTAGAAGCAGACGCATTGAAAATAAGTGTAAACTCTTATTTCACGTCCAGGACAGCAAATAATAATAAAAGATAACAATAATCCGAAAACAAAATTAAAGATCCACAAATTTAGAATTAAAAATAAAACTAAATCAGCGTGTCATCAAAAAGACTGAGAATTTTAACTAAATAAAGAAAAGTTAAAATATAATTTAAAAGATGACTCATTTAGTCCGAATACAAGTAAAGAATTTTAAAAGAACTTTCACTCTTCTTCTAGTTTTTCCTTTCTCTTCTAAAAATAATACAATTTTTTCCTTTCTTCTGAAATAAATAACATAAAGATATTGGGAAATTTTAAGTTTGATTTTTAAAGTGATTTACGGTTTAGGGCTGTATTTAAAGGAGTGATTTTTTGTTAATTTGATTTGATCTTCCCTAACTGGCAAGCAGGTGTAGAAGTGAAAAAATATCTTAGTGAGATATTTTTTCACACATCGTGTGTTAAAATAATCGTAAAACACACAAATTCAATTGGTGCTGAAAGAGATGGTTGGGGACGCTCTAAATAACAAAGTAATGGTGGGGGTGGCCGTGAAAAAATGCTCGAGCGCGGGTACGAAGCGCAAATATACCGGGGGGTGGGGTTAGAAATCTGAGAGAGAGTCGAATGGGAGCGTGTGGAGTGTTAAAAGTTAGCTATCTGGTTCTGGGAATGTGGGCGGTTGGTGTGTCAGGCTTTCTGAATCTATTGCATAATTTCTTTTATCATTCTAGATGAGATACTATTTGTTCTGTAACCTCGTTGCAAGACTGATATCAATACACGAGAAATATCTGATGTGGAAAATGATGTCATTACATGTTTTGATTGCTTGGAAAGCTAATTAAAAGGTAATAATTAATACGAGCGTGAGAACAATACTTTAAATTACATAGACTTAGAATTATAAAATTATAAAAATAGTGACTGTAAAAATGGTAGTAGGGACGGGTGTACTTTTCAGTCAATTCAATTGATTATATTTTTTATTCGAATTTTCATTCTAATATTAGTATATAGTCAATTATACCTATAAGATTTCTATGTTTAATGTCAATCAAAAAAATGTATAAAATATTAATTATTTAACTTATCCTGATATAGATAAAGCAGAATATCCAAAAATAATGGATCTTTAATTTAGAAATAATATTTTTTTATAAAAGTTGAATAAATCTGACATTACAACTTATGGACGTACAATGAAATAATATAGTATGCAATTTATTACCATATCTATTTAAAAATGTTTAGATTGTATATTTTTGATAAGCATGATTTGCTATAAATTATGCACAATTATAAAATTAATAAATTTGATAACTCATTTAAAATATTATTAATATAAATTTCAAAACAACTCTAAACAATTGGTGGAAAGAAGCAAACTTTAACATCAATAAAGTCTATTATCGTCAAGCGTTAAAATAACGAATATAATATTAAAAAGTGTACAGAATTTTTTTTTTTTGGTTTGTAAAAAAATTAAAACCAATTTTTTACGTTTTATAATTAGTTTATATTATTTTTCCCATACATTTTTAAAAATTATGTATAAGCAATTTTTTAATAGGATATTTAAACATTTAAATAAGAAAGAAAGATGTTCTTTTTTATGGGTTTATATTATTAAGCAAGAATTTTAAGAATTGTCAAAAATAGTCACGTTTGGAGAATTTTGTTTTTGATTAATTAATTTAGCAAATGTTGAAAGAAACTAGTAAACGATTGTCTGAAGCTTTAAAATCATGGAAAGATTACCGGGCGTACAATCTTAAAATGTTTTAATCGACAGGTGAGAATTGTATACACCGTTAAAATAATCATACAAAAATATTTTAGAAATAAATACTATTTAAATCTTACAGATTTAATTGTTAAACATCATACTGACAAAAACATCAAGTTCGTATGTCAACGGTGATATGAAAAAATAATACAATAGCTTTTTATTGTAATCTTTTAGATTTTTATTTTCATTAATTATTATAAAAAGTGAAAATATTCCCAAAGTACTTTTAAAAAATGGCAATAGCAATGAATATGATAAATTCATCATTTTTTAAAAAACAATATATTTGAGTTAATAAATATAATTAAAATAATAATATAAATAAATATTCAAATGCAATGTTGTAAAAGTTCTAAACATATTTATGTCTTACACATTGCGAGAATGCTGCACAGTTTAGATAATTTTCTTTAAAAACTAAAAAATTTAATATAAGAATCATGATTTTTAGGAAACTACCTATGAAAAATTATTGACTATCAATAATCAGACTTGAGAAAATGATGAGGAGCGTACTCTAATGCTATCTTAAATTAATAGAAGAGCAATTTTTCGTTTTTTAGTCCAAACTATATAATATTTGAAAACATTTATAAATATTTATAAATAATTCCCTTTTATTTATTAAAAAGACCAGTTTTAAATCTACATATTAAGTTATGTTTATAAAAAATTTTTTTATTTAATATTGAATATAATTTAAATATCTAAAGTGCAAATGGCTTATGCACTTTTTGATCTACGACGAAATGAAAAATTTTGTAAAATAACTGATAGAAAAACCACTACATTCGATGGATGTAGTGGAAGTTTATTTACAAGAGAAGAAAGAAAAACTGTTTCGTAGCAATCGAGACAGACGAGAGTTATGCAACAAGCAGAATGCATTAATTTTTTATTAAAAATTTGTAAAGGCTAAATTTAATTTAATTTTGTTTTAAAATAATTTTATAAAATAAACTTTTAATATTAGAAACCAAAACTAAAAATTCCGTTCAGAATGTTTTCATTTTTTTAGGATTTTCCTTATCCATCTGGATGTTCATTCCTCTGGATTTTTCATCCATAAGTTTATTATGTATTGTTTGAATATAAGACAAAAAAAAAAAAAAAATAAAGAAATGTTCAAGTATAATTTTAATTAAAAATTTTTAGAGTTAGGCGTAAATATTTTTATTTTACGAAAAATTTTTAAATATAAAATTTTTTTATCTTTATCCATGTGTTACAATTATTATGTTACAAAATTATTATTTTATTTCAAGCATTAGAATTCAGATAATAATGGTTCAAAAATAGCAATGCGGAAATATTTAAAATAAGAAAGTCAAAATAATAAAATTAGAATAAGCTTGAATAAGATAATTAAACTTCTGAATTTAGCCATTGGTAAATACTTTATAATGTAGACAACGAGAGAGTAAACTAATAGACATATATTGAATTTGAGAAGGAACGAGAAGTTAGTCATAAAAAAATATAAGACGGAATATAACCAATCAAAATTCCGTTTTTTATTGTTTTGTAAAGAAGTCTTATTTAAAAAATTTTTTTTGACAAATTAATGATTTAATGGTATAAGCCAAACAAAATGCGACCATGCCTGCTTCAAACTACGAATCATAACAAATTTAGTATTAAACGATTCCTATCATCGAGCTAAGAGTTGGACCCAAATGATAACAGGAATTTTTCAGATTGTTATGGTTGCGTTGTTATGACCCCGCGTGTTTTAAGACTACACTGTTTAATTTACTAATGTTATAGATAAACTTCACTCTAACAACTTAAGAAAGCCGTCCCTGACGGTTTGCATAGGTTTTTAATTTCATATGTATGCAAACGAACATACTTCCGTTCGACCGCTTTCGATCCCTTAGAAAAAGTGCAAGACTTCGTGCACTGAATTAGTCACTAGGCCATATTAAGGTTTTCTCTTAGAATACTATACGTTTTCTTAATGTTATTGGTATTTTAATATTATAAATATACAAATGGTTTATAAAATATAATTATATTATTGCTACTATCATTACTAAGACTTTGGAAGCGTACGTCTTGTACAAACTTTAATTTAGTTTTATGGTAATTATTAGATGGATTATTAGCAAACTATTTAGTAGTAATTTTACTCCCCTTCCATTTTGTGTATAATAATCGGAACTATACCTAAATTTGAAATAGTATCTTAACTAAAAATGAAGGTTTTTTTATTTTTTAAAAAATAAAACTTATTAATATTAGTTTTCGTTGTATTATGCGGCCAGCAAACTTTTATTAAAAAACTATCGGGAACCCCACAGATCCGAAAGTCCTGGGACCCATCTCTGTCTGGTTCCTGTAAGCATAACTTTTATATATAATTAAATGAATTCATTCTATTTTTTCTAACAATACAAATAATATAACTTTCTTTTCTCTAAAATTTCTAATACCTTTATCTTGATGACTTATTTGTTAATTATTTGTAAATTATTTTGTTAAAATTTTTAACTTTTACGACAACTTTTATTATAATTATTTTATTTACTTGACTTTATTTTAAACATTTCATTCTTACATTATAAGATCCTTCAATTAATTTATTCTATCTACTATTCTAATTCCGATTGGTTTTTATTAAAAAAATCTTCATTCTTATTACATATGTACATAATTCTTTTAATATGATTATATCTTTGATAAATTTGAAAAATTTTTTTCATTCAGTGAGTAATTCAGTTACTGATTATAACTGGCAACAAATTTGTAATAAAAAATGCAATTTAAGTGGAGTATAAGTGACACCATTTAATATTTTATTAGATGATTTAGAACAAAAATTACATTGAATAATGGTTGTTGGTGTTGTAATATTATGTATATAATTATTTGTCTAATCATTATTATATAATAATTATTTATATAATAATTATTATTTATTTAAAATAAGATTTAAACTGTAAAAATTTAAAAAGAGAAATAAAAATAATGAAAAGATGAGAAAAACATAAAAAATGTTTTAACAAATAAATTTTCATTAATCATAGTTTTGTTTATAAGCAGCGGGGAAATGGTAGCTAGAGAGAATGAAAACATTTGAGAGAGAGAAGAAAAACGATTATTTTTTCCAAACAAAATCTTAAATTTCATAAGTCTAAATTCCATTGTGTTTAAAAAGGAGGGAGGAATATGGGTGCGATGTTAAGGATAAGAGGAATGGTGTTTTCTCTCAAGAACTGTTATCTATATGCGAGTTATAAATATTAATTAATTTATTTTTTCTAACATTTAATAATATTTTATATTATTCAACTGATTTGCATAACAAAAGTCAAAAAATAATGTTCCCCTATTAAGTTTAGTAACATCCTTTGTGGTTCTTTTTTATCAACATCTTATGTGTTCAAACAAAATATTGAAATATTAACATAATAATATTAATATTTCATTATACACAACAAATATTTTAAAAATTTGCTAAAATACGACTTGGTCTTCCCCTCGTTGATAACAATGTTAATTATAGGAAAGAATAACTTACTTAGGTTGTATTAAAAATTCTCAAATAAAAATACGTAAAATTTTAATATTCCGAATATCCTTTAGTTCATTTTTATAAAATCTATTACCTTACAATAAATTTTTATTACAAATACTACATTATCCATTGCATTTATCATTATATTCTTAACATTATTATTTCCTAGATCAAATTTTTGGCTTTTCAATTCTAAATCGAACAAGCTGGAAAAGCACTTTTAAACACAGTATAATATTTTCATATATATTTAAAAATTCAAACCTGTTTCCAATCAGTTTATCTGTCATTACAAGTAATATTTTGTAACTCAATCATTCAAAAATACATTTGAAAGCGTTCTTATTATATGAATTTTAATCATAATAACATATTGGTGCCACTTTTTAGCTTTTACATAAATTTTTTTAAATTTTTTTAATATAATATTTTTTACCAATTTTTTATAGTTTTAATTAGTTTATACAAAAATTCTTGTTTCTTCTATAGATTATTTTAATATTTTTACATTATTTATGATTTTTGTATTAAAATTTTGGAAATGAGTGATAGCCCCAAGCGTTGTACGTATATTTTGAAGGACGTATACATAAATGTGGTCTGTTTTGATAATAAGTCTGATGGTTAGTATTTATTAGTAATATGTATGTATATTTATTTAGTAATTATGTATGTAATAAATCATGCAATAAAGTTGGATTTGTAATTGTTAGTGATGTTCTCTCACGAACTTTAAACCCTGACTAACTTCTAACCTGACTTATGAGATAATAATTATATTGCATTTTCGTTCTGTTCTAACTTAAATGGCTCATCATTTGAACCATGAATATAAGTTTTTTTAAATTTTAGATTGTGCATTGTTTAAAAAGTGATAAGTGTTTTAAAACAAACTTTTTAAGTTGTTAGATGAATCACGAAAGCATCTGCAATAAGGGTGATTCTCTCATAACTTTTTAAACCCTGACTTATAATAAGGATAATTATATTCATTTTTCGTTCGGTTTTTTTAAGAAATTAATTTTTCTTATTATCATCACATATTGTAAACTACATACACTAATACGCATATCAAAGCAACAGTCCCAATTTTTATTGCAAAATTCATCTGCATCCTCTCTTTATTTTGATATTTATCCCTCATCTAATCTATAATCCATATATAATATTTTAATTACTTTTTATTATATAATTAATAAAATTTAATGACTTTTTAGGCAACTATGGTTTGTTGTTTACTCTTTTCAATAAAACATGTATAATATTTGCAAATGCTATTTAACGTAATTTGGACCAGTTCCGCTTTGAACTCTTGATGTACTTGATTAATCGGGCAAAGGTCGCAATATAAATAGGCTGAGGAGGATTCATACATTTTACTATTTAATGTTTTACTAATTTATTTTTCCTAAAAGTTTGAATGAATATTATTAATATTTTATAAATGCTTGATCCTTAGAATAAATTTCTAATTAATTACCAATCTGTCTAAAGATTGCAGCATTCCTTTAGCTAATGCATTAATTCTTTGTTTAAAACTTTTTGCACCTTGGCATTTTATATTTGTATTTTATATTACATTTTAAATTTACTTACTAACCTATATGAAAATGCTTTTAGGTTAATTCATAGTAAGTTACGTGTTGCGCATTTTCAAATTATTTTAAACATATATAAGAAATTTATTATCTTGCTTTTTTTACTATAACTATTTTTGATCAAATTAGTCGTTTTAACTCTTTAATTAACCTTTTTAATAGCTGTTTATCTCATGTATCATATTTTTTTATAATTATATTGATTCTTAATTTACAATAATTTATTTTCGCAAAGGGTTCTATGTTACCTTTAATATTTTTTATTCTACTGTTCAATATTTTATATTACTCTTTAGGTATATCAATATTTTCGTTGATTTAAATGGAAAGTTTCTTTTTTCATCAGAAAATTATTACATCGTCATAAAGGTAATTGATTTTATGATCAACGTATTATGTATTAATTTGAAATTATATTTTCCTTTTTTCTGGTTGGCTTATAAATGTTAAAGAAGTAAGTTTTCGCTAATTTTATTTTGCAATTATACATATTTCTCACGTTTTTACAATGCATTTTAAAGGACTAATTGTTAAAATTTTATTATATAAACAGAAAATTTTATATTTTATTAATTTCGTAAGTATAGTGAATAAAGTGATCTCACGAAAAATAGTTGTTTACAAATGAGAATGGCGGGATACGGAATAATTGTTAAAATTTTATTTATAAACAGAAATGTGTATTATTTATATGTATATTGTATATACCAAAAATATAACGACGAGCAACCGTTATATTTTTTTAGACGGATTGACGCATGTCAAATTTGATGCTGACAAATGGATTGTTCCAAGACTTGAACGCGTAGGTAAGTACGGATGAGTTCCGAACAGACGAAGATTATACAACTTGATTTTTAATCAAAATAATTTCATTCTCTCTTTACTTGTATGTTTTATTTCTGTTTGGTTATTTATGTTTTAACTTAAACATATATTTTTGTCGTCAATTTGATAATCCTTAAAGAGGATTTTATATTCTTAATCAATTTTTACAGATGTAGTTTTTATAGATTTTAGATTTAATTTTTTAAAAGTTCTTTCTACCATCAAATATCATAGATCAATTTTGGATTTTATTATACATCGAATTTGTATCATTTTACTTTACACAAGGCATATGAATAATTTTATAAATAGGAATTTTTTGAAATATTTTAAAAGTTTCATTAATTCAAAATTTATTCTAACAATATTTACAGATAACAATTGGCGCAATGGACAGATAACATTCCACATTTTGCTTTAACAATTCATTATTTGTAAATTTTAATATTTTCAGATTCTCTTTAATCAGACTATAGATTGTTATTCCTAAACCACTTCGAAATTTTTTTTGTTCAAACATGAAGCATTTATCATTTAAAATTTCAATGTTTCTATTCCGTTCTATGACAAATCATAGACTATTTCTAACTATTCTAACAATTATTTTTCATGAGAGATATTTAACTTATACTTAAATTTAAATCCAATAGATTCTATTATATGAAGACAGTAATATAATTTTGCTCAGAACAATTAATGTTACGATAAATATTAAAGCTTAAAATAAGTTTTGCTTTATATTTTAAATTTATCTTTTTAGTAGTTAAGTGCTTTACATTGATACTAATAGTAGACAATACATAGTTGTTAATCATTGTTAATCACTTCGTGTCTATCGTAGCAACCAAATTAAATTAAAACATTATTTTTATTTTATTTTAATAAAAAACTTTTAGTTTAAACATATCACAAATTAGAGTGTTTATATTTTTCGAATGAAACAACTTTCACTAAATATTATTAATTAACTATAATTATGAGAATATAGTTTTAGGCAATAATTATACAGGACCATAAAAATTGTTTTTAATTATGAAGTTTTACTACATAGTACATTACATCAAAAATAATAATAGTGGAAAAGACTCATTGTGGAAAATTAGATGAGACATTTGAAAAAGCAAGGGTACAGCCATTACGGCGCGGGCCAAACTGCGCTAACCGAACGGCGCGACCGAAACGACAACCAAGGCCGAAACGGGCGCAAGGCCAAACGGGCTGCACGGCCAAACGCGCAAACCCAAACTCCACAGTGATAGTGATTATCGTGTGATCAACATGAAAGTGATCACTTGATCTCGATTGATCAACCTGATTGTGATCGGATCGACCCTATGGTCGATCAAAATCGCTAGCCACCTTTTCGTACCTTAATCCTTTCGAATTATTTTCAAATTCTGCAATTAAGTTTTTGCCATAGGGAAAATTGTCCAACAATTGCGATCGTTTCCAATATTGAGAAAAGTGTTCCAATAACGGGAGGCCGTTCCGACATCAGACGACCAGAATCAAAATACTAGGCTATTGATTTATTTATTGATTACTATGTAGTTATAGGGTAACTACTAGTTCTATAGTTATATTGGAACTATCTGGAATCCTCGCAGTTATTTCTCGCAGTTAACTTACTAGTACTATATGATCTAAATAGTTTTGTTAACTCTTTATTTTCTGTTATAATCGTTGTTTATCACAAGATGTTGTCTAGATGCGACCTTACATCCAAGACCTTACTACGATCACTCTTCGAGCTATTATCTTCGATCCGTACAATAGCCATTTGTGAAATTTTTGCGCCGTTTTGGCCGGCGCCGTTTTGGACTTGCGCCGTTTTGCCTGCTCGTTTCGGTCGCGCCGTTTCGGTCGCGCCGTTTTGGCCCGCTGCCGTTTCGGGCGTGTCCCAAGCAAAAAGACATTTGAGATATTTATAAATAATATTTATTCAATTGAAATTGAAGATTTTATCAAAAGATAGAATGTTTAGATTTAGAGGTATCATTCGTCCCTTTTATATGTTAATATATTAACTTAACCCGCCATATTATTTATTTTTCAAAAGATGAAGATTATGTAATATAGTCTAATAATGATCAATGCAAATTTTTTAAAACTTTTAATTTTATCGCCATGTGAATAGACACTTAAAGAATTTTTATATCCCTAAAAATTCAAGTTTTAATTCAAAAAGTAAAAAGCGTTGACTCTAAAACCCATTAGATACTGTAGCGAAACAACATTACCGGACAAGCAAAACTCACCAATTACTCACAACGGTCACTTTTGTGCAGCATGTAGCCGAATAGTATGGGGCCGAACATCTATAATTTACAGATTTCTAAAACGAAAATCAATTAACATTAGATTAACTATTTAAATTTTTTTACGCCATATTTAATGCGTTAGTTCTTTATTGTACATATAAATCGAAGCTCAACAAGGGTAATGAATTTCCTTTATTACAGGAAGAACAAGTATCTTGGAGAAGATCCTTATTACATTTTATTAAAACTTCTATGATGACACTCACATAAAGTGATCTAAATCCCTATAGGATTTATTACAAAAAAGATAATAATTGAAATATACAATTTACCAAGATGAACTTGAAATGAATTAATACAATTAAAAAATTCAAAATTTTTTTTTGGATACATTTGATCACAATTTATTTATTTTTAGTAAGAATATTAGCACTTTTGCAAGAAGAATGGATTATAATGAGAAATTATAATAAATGGTGAATATTTTTTTAATAAAATATTGATAAATCTTTAGGTTCCAAGTTAGATGGCATTTAACAATGATGTATTGTCTATTTCATTTTAACACATTTTATCAAAAACTCATTTATTAAATAAGAAAATCTGATGCGGAATAAAAAAGGGCTTTATAGTTTGAAAAATAAACCCCTACACATTTATTATTAACATCTATAAAAAATATGTCATGATCTAAGAAAATACATTTTAGAAAAAAATTTTTAGTAAATATAATTAAAAAATATATCAATCTTCTTTTTACTTACAGCAAGTACTATTTAATCAACTATATCAAACTATTTAATAAACTATCAAATAAACTATTTAAAATAGTTGCTAAAATCTTAGCTGTAAAAATATAATAATAAATAATTTAATAAAATATAGTATTTATATATGTATTAATATACCTCGTAAATACTAACAAATCAACTTAATATTAGATAATTTTGTTATTAATAACTAAGTAATAAAAAATAATAGTAAAATGGATTGATAATTTCAATAATACATCTATATTAAATAAAATAAGATTTAGTGACCATTCTAGCTAAATTATGCTTCTGCTTTACTTTTTAAACACGAATAGGAAACTTTATCGAATGTTCTCACCAGTTCACGAATGAGCTGATACTTCACATCAGTATAATGGAGATGATCCTCCTCAACCAACAGGCTACAAATCATTTGAGGCTTTAATGGCCTAATCGTTAGTGAAGATAATGTAATGAGGATGAATGAAGGAAAAGTAATTTTTGAATAATTTTAATTTATGAAAGATTGGTTTAAAATTTTGTTAAATTAATAATAGAGTGAGCAAAATTAACGCGAATACGCCCGTTCTATGATATGCTCCGTCATAAAAAAATCAGTTGAAGGCGTATACCTCAGAATATGAGTTATTACTGAAAAGGATACAATAATAACGTTTTTTACTTGTAATAGAGATAACGGATACTAGATTGCGCAAATTAAATTATATATTATTGTTTCCACAATAAAGCTAGTGCATAGAACTCATGAAATGGGAAGCCCAAGAGAACATTCGGATTTAAAATTTAATTCAAAAATACAAATATTTTGAAAAAGATGTTCCACAAAGTTGAAAACCGGCCCCACCTTAATCGTTTGATGAAGCGCTTCGGAAAATAAAGTAGTTTAACTAGAACATTTTGAGTAATACTACTTTTATTTTAAAATAATAAATTATATCTCCCATAGGACTTTAACACATCTTATAGTCACCCTCGACTTTTCTCCCAAATTCAGACCTTTTTCGCTCGCAAGGATGAAATTGGATGTTCTTCCTTCTTTGCACATTTTTCACCTATGTTTTATCTAAACTATAAAACATATTTAAAATTAGAAAAATATAAGATGACTCTTTTCGTATGTTTTAATTTTATGGTTACAATGTTTGTTTTTTCATAGTGTTTTGAGTCTATTCATAATATTACTTAAATATTTAAAAAAATATATTCCAACTCTTAATACTATGAATCAAATTAAAATAGGCTAATTTAAAAATATAATTCTATATTTTATATATATTACTAATTATATTTTTATATTTATGAAATTTATAATTTTAATATTTAATATAAATCGTTAATACATATCCATAGTACATTTTTATAATAAGTTTTTTTTAATTTTTAGGGCCACCACCCTCATTAGATGTTTATGATCAAATTTGAACATACATAATTCCTAAATATTTGTTACATTAATACTGAGTCTAAAATTTGTATAATATACATTTTGGATTATTGCGCAACGTATAACCTTAATGCGCTAAATTTAATTTTTATAAATTGACAGTTTTATAGTAATTACCTATAAATAAGTAAGTTTTAGTATTTTATTTATATTTTTTATATTCTTTGTTGTATACAGGAAATCAAATAAAATTAAATGCAATACAGTGAAGTTGAATAATTTTAAATTTCTTATTACTCTTAAAAAAATTTTTTATGTTTTGCGTTTTTAATTGTGTAGTTTTAAACTTTGATTTTCGACTTGGTTTATTATTTCAATTTTAGTAATAAAACTTTTTTATTTTATAAATATTAAATCCAACAATCTTCTTCCTTTATGAAAGCAATAATTTTATAGAAGTCACCTCTACATTTGGATATTTGATTATAATAAATTATTTTAATTAGATAAACTATTTCTAGAATATATATAAAATTATCTAATAAGTTATAATTAAATAGTTTAACATTAATAATTACAGATTTATAAGATATTTTTCCAACTATCACATTGTTTATGGAGTAGTTGACATTCAAGTTAGTATTAAATAATCTACTCCACTTTTAATTGATAAAACATTCTTAATATTTTTTGTCCTTTATTAAAAATTTATCTTCTTGATATCGAATGTTTTAATTTAAGTATGTTATTTAGTTTTAATTGGCTTGAATAATTTTTACCGAGAATGAAAAAATCAATATTATATATTAAGAATTGCATGATCAAAATTTTATTTATATTTGTAGATTTTTGTAATGTTGCAATGGATTCACAAATGTTTTATGTGAAATACTCCCGGTAAACAAATTGAGTTTTCAGTAAGTACCGGACGTATTCAATTATTATTTGCAGCACAATCATTAATAGAAAAATGGTTTTTGTCCAATCATTTTTAAAAATCCAGATCAATCAGTAAATTTACAATTTTTCGGAGATGAAATACTTTTAAGATGCCTGATTAACATCTTATAAATTTTTTTATTCTAAACTGAACTTTAGTAGAGAATCTATGCATAAAGTATGTCTATTAAATAAACAGGATACATTTGTCTATTTAATTTTTAAGGTTTGGTTCTCTGAAAGTTTTTGTATTTAATGTTTATTTCGGGGGTATAGGCGTTTTTAAATTATTAAAACCTTTTTATTATTCCATTTAATTGGTATAGCGTTAAATAATAAGAAATCTATTGAATATTTTTTCCTAGTTTTTTTAATGGTATAACGTTTGTTAAATATGGCTTTGATAGATTGAATTTTTGTTTTATTAAATTTGTTACTTTTCCTCTTTTTGATTGTATTTCTATATAACGCTTTATAACGTTTTGTAACAGAAGTAATTTGCTTTTTGATGTATATTAATTAATCAGTTTACGTTTGCTAATTTACCTATACTGTTCGCTAATTTAATATAATTTAAACAACACTATAAAAAAAAAAAAATGTAATAAAAAATAAAAAATAAAAATGCTCTAAATTAATTTATTTAGTATACTGCATTATTTCAGGAAAAATTTAATTCCGAAAATTCATATATTTATTATGATTTAAACTATGCATTAATAGTAAATAATCTTGCCTCATGTTGTTTTTGCTTTTTTAATTTAATTTTTTAATTGTAGTTGAATGACTATGGAATGTTTCACTAGATTTTTATTAAAAAATAAATGCTACTAAATACTTTAATTATGGAGATCAATGCAGGAATTATTTAGTTTCATTTCAGACATACTTTTACAAAATTGTTACGTTTTTATTCACATTTACAACGCTTTATTTAGTTTTTATTATTTGACTTTATTAATTAATGTAAATATTCGAAATTTTTTGGTGCAGGCCTTGGTGCACGTGCTATGATGTTTGTACTTTTTTTCCGATCAATCTTAAAAGTATCATTTATTGCGATTAATACCTGCTATATTAGATAATTTTATCTGTACAGAATTGTAGTTCGTTTTAACTAGTAAAATTAAAAAGCAAGAAATGTTTTTGAAAGAATAATTTTCTCAGGTTAAAATCTACACAAATTTTTATAATAATGTAAATAATGTACGTATTATGAAATTAAAACTATTTAATATTTTTTTTAGTCGCAAGCCATTCATTCCTTTATCTCTCACAAAATGATATACAAAGATAACATAAGAAAGAATTAAAAATTTTTTTGTAAACATTTGACTCAAATTTTAAACATTTAGAAAAGGAAAGATATAAAGCCAAATAAAATCGCCAAACATTTAAAAATTAATGACCAAATTTTAAATTTTATTGGCAGGTAAAGTTCAAATTCATGAAATGATGATTTTCTGTTTTTGTAATAAAAATAAACTGAAAATGTTCTCATTTAATTCTACCACGTTTCATTTTTACTTAATAATAGCTTAGCCCCAAATCAATAAATAATTAATAAATATATTTATAAAGTATTTAAATTTTTTATTGTTTCTATTTTAAGGTTTAAATTTGTAAGTAATCTATTTGGTTAAATTTTCATTCAAATTTTTATTATATTTATTCTAATTCTCTCTCTCGCTTTTAGTACTGATTCTCGTAATCCTATATGAGGTAATCTATTTTAGATTGACGATTTAGATGCCCATAACAAAAGGTGTTCATTGCATGGGCCAGGCCATCATTTGTTTGTCTTCCGTTACTTAGTATTAAGGCTTATATTGAATTTTTTTATAGTGATACAATTTATACTAATAATTTGATACTTCGGTAACTTTGGTATTATAAAAATATTTTTAAATTACTTTAATAACGATTTAATTATTAATGATTTTTATTCTCTTCCTATTCACATTTATATTACATTCATTTTTACATCCTAGCTATTAAGAACTTTATATTCGAAATAATTTTACCCTTTAATTTATCCTTTAATTCTCCATAGAATCGTTTTAATAGGAATTAAAACATTGTTTACAGTTATTTTTTATATTAAAAAAATATAATTTTCAGATTTAACTTTTCGTATCACCTTCGAACTCTGAATAACTGCACAGATCGCTTCCATAATGCCAATTCCGTCATACGGTTTTTTTGGTTGATATTCCATTAGTATTTCCATAGTATTCTTCTATTATGTATTTCAATATTTTCCATATATCTCAAATATTTTTCATAAATTTATTATAACGTTATTATGTGGGTTAGATAATAACGTTTTTAGTAAAATTTCTTCGATATTTACAAATAAAACTTTAAATAATATAGTCCTCTCATAGTTTTTACTCATTTCTAATTATAGTGAGGTCCTGTAAATTTCCGTATTTTTCAAATTCTATTACCTTTAAATTTTTTTATTAAACCAGCTTCTAAATTTGAAATTTATTATAAATATAATCTCATACACTAATTTTTGTGAAAAAACCGATACAGACCTGTCCGAGTGGCGTTCGATATTTTTTTCGATTTTTCATCATTTGGTCGGGCGATTGGTTTTTCGTTTTTAATTTATTCGGTCGGTATTTTTCGATAATCTCGAAAAGTCAAATTTTCTCGTCGAATTTTTTCGAGAAATATCGAAAAAATTTCGAAAAAATCGATAATTATCGTGATAAAAAATCGTATCGGTCTCGGGCTCTAGTTTTATAACACATAAAGATATATTTTTTAATAAAAAATGCTAAGCCATACTTTTTAATATTAGATTTAAAGACCAACAAGAAATATTTCAATCTAATATATTGTATTTACTAAAAATCATATTCATGTAATTACCCAGAAACAAGCCCCTTATGGTAGGAACATTTTTTTTTTGTTATTAGCAAATCCAGATTATAAATATAAATTATCTAATATTAATCTGCTTTTATATAATTTTTCAAAATAATTAGGCAATTACCTAATTTATAGTTAAAACTGTTTTTTGTAGGAAAATGCTCCTTCTTGATTACAATAATATTTATAGATAAAATATCGATATAACTAAATTAAATTGTTTATTTTTCATCTTTATATAAATTAATTATCCTTTATTAGTTATTTAGATTAAAATTAAATGTTTATTAATTGATATAAAATGTCCAAATTTTCCTTAAATTATTTGCGTGCTTCGCATATTGTATCGCAGTTTTAATGTATTTATAATAAAAAATTCATAAATTACGATACTTTCTATTAATAATAACTTTCTATTACATTAACTTTAAAATCATATTTTTTTATTTTAAATTTCATTTATATCTATAGTTGTACGTAATAGGTACACTAACATTGTACCATAAAAAATAAATATATATTAAATAAACCACATGTATTTTGTAATGTCATTTGTATAATAAATAATCAATAGAATTAATGAAAATATTTAAAACAAAAAAAGTATAAATATCGAAAATCAAAAATACAAAAGTTCAAAAAATTTTTTTTAAATTTCTTTTACCCCATGTTAAAATTTTAATAATTGTTTAAATGGAGCATGTTATAACAGGTACGGATGTATTGGACTAAAAAAATAATTGAAAAATCTGCATAAATATGGACTAAATCTTAAAATAGGACGGAAAATATGGACTAAAATCCGAAATATGGTCAATATGGACATAAATCTGAAAAATTTTTAAAAGCAATTGCAATTTTTAAGCAAAAAGTGTTAATAAGTTAATTTTGATTCACAATATTGCAAATAAATCAAGTTATGTAATTATTTTGTGTTCTAAAAATACTTTGGATAATAGTTTGGCGAAAATTTTTGAACAAATTTTTTTGTAAGAATTTTTCAAAAATTTTCCAAAAAATTTTTACATAAACAAGTTTTTTGCTACAAAATTTCATAAATTTGCAAATTTTGACCAATTTTCGGCAAAATTTTACAAAAATGACAAAATATGGACGAAATTGAGAAAATATGGACGGAAAGCCAAAATATGGAAAAATATGGTTGAAACTCATTTATCGGTCTTATCCATACTGCTAAAACTAGGTTTTTGGACGTTTTCAGAACCCAACTAGGTCCCCGGAAAAAAATATGGAATCCATATAAATCGTTCCCTAGTTATAATATATGAATTAGATACAACAGTGATTAAAAATTATTGATCACTAAAACATTTATAGAATACAGAGCACCAAATTAAAATTTATGTTTATAGATATACAAAAGTACGAAATTAAAAATGCACAAACCATCTAAACATTTTTCTATAGAAAATATAATAGAAAAAAGTTTTTGATCGTTTTTTATTTAAAATTTTAGCATGAAAAAGCCAAAGAGGTTGGTTAGACGTTTGTCTTGATTGACTTAAATTGGAAAAAATAAAAATAGAGCAAAAAAAATAATTGGCAATAAGACAGCCAATATGGATAATTGGCATTTTCTATTTTATATTGAGTATATTATACATTTTAAAATTAATGAAAAATATTATATTAAAATGTAATACTCGCTATTAATTCGATAAAAAGTCGATATCAGGACAAAAGTTCATAAAATCGAAATTCCTCAAATAAATTTTTTACACTTCTTATTGTAAATTCATAATTAATTATTAAAAATCAAATGCTAAATACATTTAAACATATATTACTGTCCATCCTTTGGAGGCGAAAAGATAAATAAAATATCTAATAGATACTACACATGGCATTTGTAGAAAGATTTTTAAAGTTTTCATTAAACTATTTCCTATAAATATCCCAGACAAATCTTTCCAAAATAAACCCTAAAATGAATCCCTTAGCCTATTTTTACATGCACTACCCGATTAATCAAGGAACATCAGCGTTCATAATAGGAAAATTTCAAGAGTTCATAATATGAAACATCAAGAGTTTCAATATAATGAAAATTATTGACATGCGAGCTGTCGTAATCTATCGAGACCGCCTCTATTATTTGTAAAAAGTAAATATTTATGTTGTTCTTAAATAGATGAAGGATCGGTTATTAAATTGCGTCGGTTATTAACTAATTAACATCTTTTACGTCAAATGCCTATAACAAAATCTCTATAATAGTTCATGGAAATTTTAGTATTTTATATATCATTACCAATCAATTGGTAAAACTAATATCTTTTTTTGATAACAGCTTTTGCTAACTAAAGTACTTTAACATGTAGTTTAGAAATATATACAGAATAAAAGTTATGATTTAGTTTTCCTCTGAATTGAAAAGGAAAGAAAAAGATAATTAATAAATCAAACACCATAATACATTTCCGTCCGTTTTGATAAAATTTGGAAAAATGATTTCAATCACCAAAATAACAGATCACATCTGAAAAGTATTTGAAAGTGTAAGCGAATCTCATATAATGAGATTCAAGAATGAGTTACTTTGAAGTGCATTTTTTTAACCATACCAAATACTTATGTCTCTTTTACTTCTCAAGCTCGTCTTGATCAAACTGCTACCAAAACCTAACCCCACGTATTTAATAACTTTATTAAACATTGTATATTATGTCTGATGTATTAATTTATTGATATTAAAAGAATATATTACATTTTTTATTAGAAAAACCGGGATATATATTAGTGCCACGAACCCGTTGCGATAAAACGGAATTAAAAGGAAAAAGTTAATTTTGAAGGTTGAGTGAGTTTTTGAGAATGTTTTTCTAGAAAAAAAAAGAAGTTGTTGAGTGAAAAATTGATTTGAAAAAAAAGAAGAGAAGAAAAAATAATTATTGAATAATAGGGAAAAATAGGAATTTTATTGAAAATAAGAGAAATTTTAGTTGAAAAATTGAGAAAAGAGGTTACTTTTTAAAAAAATAAGAGATTGTTTTTGGAAAAGTGAAGAAATTAGAAAAGATAAATGTCTTTTATAATTTTGTCGATACTTTTACTAGGACAAGGCAAGGATATAGTCTATAATTAGCCAAATTTGAGTATCCAACTCTAAGCAAGAACAATGTACTAGTGAGTCCAAACAGGCAGGTATGTCCCAGTCATCATCGATTCTAAAATTTGAGTAATCGGAGGGTTACAGTTCCTGCACATTTTTAAGAAATTAATTGTTTTTATACCACGGTTGGATGTGTTTTGTTTAGATTGAAGTTTGTTAGGTTTTCATTAAACACATTTCCGAAATATCTACATAACTTATTTAGTATAGATATTTTTATGGTAGGAATTTAAACTCGGGGGAATGTTTTTGGTAAATATTGAATGAAAATTAATTCCCAACTAGATTAGCCTTTTCATATCGTATTTATTAAATATTTCTAGAGTTATGCTTTAATGCGGGAATACGAATTTTTTACCTTAGTGTGAGAGATATAGTTAAAACTTCAGTGGGTTTTTTATCACTGTATTAAATTTGTTTTCCCTATATTTAGAAAATTTTTTATCTTTTTCGAATCTTTTGTTAACATAATAAATTTATTTTTAAATTCCGCTACAGGTTTCGCGAAATCCACAAGAGTCCTACTCAAAATTTTTAGTGTAATTTGGTGTCCCAAAATTCACAGATACATTACTTATACAAAATGATCATAGAATAGTGTTTAATAAAATAGCGAGGTAAAATTGCAAAAATAATAAACAAGTGGGCGCAATACGCGATAGTACCTTTAATTCCTTGTACAAAAATAAAATTTAGAGTATTACTTTGAAATGCAAAGAAAATGAAAAAATATAGTTTAAAATAAGATTGTTAAATTAGGAATTTTAAAGTAGAATCACCCAATCGCATCCTTTAGCGAAAATTAATAAACTGAAAGCGATATGCGGTGCTCGAATTAGAGCACTGGTATTGTTGCGTCTTTGATAACAATAACAAAACACAAGAAACAAAGAAAGTCATAACTGTTATAACTTAATCTTAGTATTAAATTTAAGTTTAGTTTTTATTTCATTAATCTATTATTTTAATTATTAACATATTAATTTATTTTGACATTTTGTTTTTAATTTTAGAATAATTCTAAATCTTATGATTTATACGGTACAGTTCCAAAATTTTTTAATATAAAGTTTTTTAGATTGTTAGTAGAATTGGAAGATCCATGACTAGTGAATTAATCTAAAAGACTGATAAATTCATTAAGATGTAATTTTTATCGGAAGAGGGAGTTAATCAAAAATCTTATGATACTTACCAGAGACCGACAATTAGATATAATATTTTATTTTATTTCTTATTGAAAACGGTGATACACTCTGATTGGCACATTTAGAAGAAAAATTTGATTCAATAAATTATATAACTTTATAAATTATATAAGACGGTTTTTATTATTACATTTTAATAGTTTTAAAGCCATATAAAAAGGTTAAGATTTAATTAAATAATTATTTTCCATTACTCACCAAAATTGGTAACTTCTGAAACTGAAGAGGCCCACATTCCCAATCCATTTTCGACATCAATATTGTCATTTATATTAGAGGAGAATGCATCAGTACCACCCCCGCCACTCCTTTTAATCCCATTAAATTTAATTATAAAATCTAAAAAACATCCTCCACCTCCATCAATAATCCATAAATGGCGGAAATAAAACAACCACCATTTATTAATCAACTTATTCAATGAATAATCGTCCCCCAATCTTAATATAAACATTATAACTAGTTTATAGAAGAATTCTAATAATAATATAAAAGAATGTTGTTAAATACTTTTGAATTAATTTTTAATTGAATTGAGGTAAATGATTATTGACAATTAAGACTTGTAAAAAAAAGAATGGTTTTTAAATAACGTAAATTACTAATCATAATAAAAGAATATAGACACATTAATTGGATGGATATTAATTTCTTGTAGGCGAATTAGCTGATTACAACTCCTTTTAATGTGTGATAAAAGTGGAGGGAAATGCATAAGAATAATGCTATAAACTTAGGAAACAAACCCGAAAATTCCCTTTGACCCTTACAATACCTATGTGTTTTTATATTGTCATTTTCATATTATTGTTTACATTTTAAAAATTATTAATTTATACTTGCTACCTCTAATATTGTACATTTTATTTAAAAATACATTGTAATTATTTTTCATTGAAAAGGTTTGTTCCTTAACAAAATGTTTTCTTTCAATAAACTGTATTTCACTGCTATTTATAATATTCAATTAGATGTATTTTTCTAACATTTAATAATTATGTTTATTACAACGGATGTTAAATAACAAATCAAAAATTTATGTTACACCTTCTAACATTTTAGTACACTCCTTTGTAGTTAATTATTTTCATATCTTATGTGATCAAACAAATATTGAAATATTAACAAATAAATTATCTTTCAATCCTTAATAAATTATATTTATTATATACAACAAATATTTTAAATTTTCGAATTACGACTAGGTCTTCCACTCGTTAATAACAAATGTTAATTATGAGGTGGCTCGCTCACTTTTAAACTTTGATATAAAACATTTCTTTACAATATAGCTATAGTATGTTTTCATTAATTTTTATAATTTATTTCTTTTTATTTACACTTCAAAAATTAATTGTTTAATATCTTTATTTATAATCTATTTATACAACTTAATCAGATAAATAGAAAGTTCATTTATATCAATCCATTAAAAAATAACGATACAATATAAATCTATAGTATTATATTCTATATAAATTTAGTATTTTAATTCCAATCCTATATACAAACTTTACTAAATTAAAATTCCTCCTAATGGTCAATTAGCACATAGATATATACAGGCAGTGATGGAATTTTATCAGTTATCAACTTATAAGATCAGTGATGAATTTTTATTAAGTTAAAACATTTTTGTATTTGAAATATAATTTGTATTCTGTTCATATTAGAACAACTTTCTAAAATTAAAATATTTTAACATTAACATTTATAAATTAAAAGAAGCTAATAATTATTATAAATCAATTTGAGTATGTTGATTGGTTAGTAAAAATCAATATACGCCTCGGTTCCAAATGGTATAGGCCACCTGCATTTTATCTTTATCGATGTATATCGCTATAGATTTTTCTTAAATTTTTTATGATGTAAATACCATGATATTTAGAACAGAATACAAAAAATACAAAAATATATGTTTTTTTATTTAGTGAAAAAAATCAATCTAAATGATTGAGTGTTTTAAAAGTAATGCCCACCTTTGTTTAAGATTTTTTACTATTGGGAAAAATCCACCAAAATGTTTGAGAAAAATCTATCATATATGGGAGAAAATGAATGTAGCAATAAGATGAAGTGTAGCATTTCTTGTAGCAATTTCAAGGGCTTCAAATAAGGCCAAATAAAGTTTTTATTTCACCTGTAGGTGTCGAACAATATTTTTTAAGACGTTACCCCCATTTTCCGTTGATTTCGGGCTTCAAGATCTCGAGATGGGTATCAGAACTTCATGTTCTTTTGTATTTTCTTTATCTATATTGCTAGAATACTGTTTCTCAAAATTTTTGTGGATGTTTCCCCTATTAAAACCTATAAACCAAAAAATGGGTAGAATACTTTTGGAACACTCAATATTTAGATTATGATTTTTTACAATAATGAAAACTATAATTTTTATATGTTTTTGTATTATATTTTCTAAATATCATGGATTACTTTAAAAAATTTAAGAAAAATCTATAGCGTATCACATGTATAAACCTAAAAATATAGGTGGCTTATTTTGAAACAGATTGTATATAAATTAGAAACATTATTTCATGTTGTCGAATTTCTTTTACTAACATATTTAATTAGAATAAGAAATTCTTAATTATTGTTGTGTTTAACACAAGATTTAAATTATTATATATATCTGAATATTGTTTTTATATATCATTAGTGGAAAAAACCAACAGCTGAATTGTTTATGCATTGATATACTCTTTAAATTAATTTCTAAAAACTTAAAGTTTTTATAATCTTTCTATAAATGAATTTTTCGGGTGAAACTACTTTCAGTACATCATTTTTTTTATATTAGACATGTATGCGTTTGGTCGCCGCTCCTCCCGATCAGTCTTGCAAAGGCAAATTGTTAAGTCAAAAAGTCACAAATAACATCTACTACAAGACACGTTCTTTATACACATTTCTTACCCTGCTATAATTCAACTGTTTAATTAAATACAATTTGTATTACTTAAGTCGTATTAGATTACTTCGTATATAATTTCTTTTAACTGATGGAAAATTTCCTATCTAAAATTTTCCATTTCTCGGATGTCTTAAAATTAAATTACTAAAATTATTTTCCTTTACATCATTATTTTTTTGTATTTATTAGTTGGTATTGCGGAAAGAAAAGAATTATATTTGTTTTTAAATAACTATGTTATATTTTGATTTTTATACCTTTATTTTTAAATATTATTTATTCATTGTTTCCGCTCCATAAATATTGTAATATTGCCAGCGTGGCAACATTATGTAAATTTGATATTTCTAATTAAATACTTTAATTTTTTGTGTTGTGAAAAGATAGAAATGTTTCAATTTCAAAAAAGTTGCTTTTCATTTTAATTACACTAATTTCTTTTCATTTTAACTTAACTATTCCAACTTAACTTTCACTCAAATGGCTTATAAAAGACGAATCACGTACGAACTGATTATTTCTATCATTAACATATAAGTTAACCTCGACTACGTTGTTGCAACCTACCTCTTGGGTAAGCAAAAGATTACTAAAATTCATACTATAGTTTAATAGTTATTGTTATTCTAAATAATTATTTTTTTTATTTTTAAAATCACTACCTCATCATCAAAATAAGATATGTTTTGATGTCAAAATAAGATATATACAACAATACATATATATCACACTAATGATTGTTTTTATTTAAGTTAACAACTAATGTTTAAATGTGAAATTTATATTCATACTAGTTTACAATTTTTACAATTAAAGTTAAATTGATTTATTTTAAACATATTAAAAATCTTTTAAGGAAAATGAATAACGTAAGAACTACAAATGTTAAATAAGGGTGTGTTTCTCAAGTTTCTCTGCCAACGAAATTAAAACTATGTGGCTGCTTGTAAAATTGAGCAATATTAACCGATAACTACTTAAACGATAACTAGTATGACCGAATAGTCATTACATTATTATTCTGCTCACATTTGTGCTATACGACATTAAATAGTTTCAAAAAAAACGTAAAAAAGGCTAAATCCTTTTGTAAAAGTAAAAGAACATTTTTTGGTATTTTTTAATTTCTTTAAAGCCTTAGAATGATTTTTACCCTGAATAAAGGATTAAATAATCAGAAATAAAGTATATATAGAATCTCATAAAATCAAATAAAACGTGCAATTTATAGTTCAAACAAATTTTATTATATTAACAACATTGTAAAGCTCATATAAATCATGAAATGAAGGCATTACAAGAAGTAATGCTTAATTAGAAACTGGCGAAAAATTTATTTGATGTTTCTCATACTAACAACTTATAGAACATAATGGCAACGAATATATTGTATATTAGAATAAAATTAATGAAATATCTAATAGTAATGATTTTTACTACTAAACAGAATCTATTAAAATTATTACAACAAATTAAGGGAGACCTAATAAAAAATTTTTGTCTAATTTCACTTTCTTAATTATATTTTATGCCAGGATATGATACTCAAGAAATTTAATTTAGACTCAAGAAAAATTTAAATTTTCGGCAGAAACGTTTCCTTGCTGTGCTCTGAATGCTTGAGGATTTTACTGTCATCATACGATTTATGAGTAATTATATTTTTCATTACATCTCATAATACAAAATGTGCAAGATTTAGCTGGTGAAGTTATTCAACCAACGGAATTACGATATGGTTTTGAGAAGAAATAAAATTATAAATAAAATTTTCATAATACATAAAAATAAAATCTCTGGATAAAAAAGTTTAATGTGGGATAACAATTACAATTTAAACGCAATAATACTAAATTAAAGGTATGAAGAGAATAGCCAAATATTTATTTAAAAATGTATTTTGTTTATTCTACCGTTAACCACTTGAGAAATTTAATTTATATATATTTAAACAATATATCTTTTTCCTAATATGTATAACCATTCAATACTTTCCAGACGAAAATTTAGTTTGAAGAATAAGAGTATATTTTAAGAGAAATATTATTTTAAGAAAAACTTGAAACTCAAAACTGATTCTTTTGGCATCTAGATAATGACATAAATTTCTTATTCTAAACAAATGAATATTTATTTGTTGGTTTATTATATTTTTATTGTTTTAATATTACTCTTACGATCCTTTCTATCATAACTACCTTTTGTAGTCATCCACGTTTAAAAAAGATGACCAACCCTTTTATTCCGCTTTAGTTTTCCCAAGATTATGCCAGAAAAAGTACCACTCAACAATATTATTCATTTCCATATAACATTAACACATCAGC
The DNA here is from genome assembly GCA_036172955.1 of Meloidogyne arenaria. Lineage (NCBI taxonomy): Eukaryota > Metazoa > Nematoda > Chromadorea > Rhabditida > Meloidogynidae > Meloidogyne > Meloidogyne arenaria. The sequence continues at coordinate 25,711 of JARQAB010000326.1, forward strand.
ACTATATTATTAATCTTTTAGACAGCATTTTAATTCTACAATTTCTTATTTATACAATACTTCTGATTTTTTCTTTTATTTTCTGGGTTTATTCTGATTTATTTGGAACATATTTGGGATTAATTGGCGCGCAATAAAGTACTTTTTTTCAAGGAGCGGAGAAAATAATAATAAAAAATGAAATGTAAATTTTATTTGAATAATGAGCGTTATAAATATTTTTATGGATATCTAAATAATCTCAATTTTTTAATTATTCACTAAAAAATTGAAATTAATTAATATTAATATATTTTTTTGAAAATTTACTAATATCTTTTTTTACAAAATTTTTTACTTTGAAATCGAGAAATAAGCCTGAGCACCGTATTATTTTAAAAATTAAAACTAAGAAAAAATTCAAATAATAGAACCTTTTAATAGGTATACAGCGAATAAATTCACCATCCCACCATTCCACCATCCTCACTTAAAATTCCCATCCTCTACTTCAAATTTTTTGATTGTTCAAAAGAGCATTATTTTTTTATGAATTGCTAGGGTAGTTTCCTTTTGTATAGAAGTTTTATTTATTTTTTGTTATTTTATTTTGTTAATTTATTGCTTTATTTATTTCATTTATTTATTTATTATTATTTATTTATTTATTTTTAGTTATTTATTTATTATTTATTTTTTATTTATTTATTTATTTATTTATTTATTTATTTAGTTATTTATTTATTTATTT
>JARQAB010000327.1:0-26357 GCA_036172955.1 Meloidogyne arenaria
TAAATAATATGAACTGGTGAATCTATTCGTCATAATTTCATCGTAATTAACTACAATCCTCTTTGTCGGAGAAAGACTTGAAACGTTTAAAGTTCATTAACCGTGCAATCGAGCCTGTGTAATACAAATTAATATAATTCTTGTCTCGAAAACTCGCATAGCTAGGAAGCATAACAGAATCGCCCCCCTGACTGTTCCTATAGTATGCCCATCTTTAACGTATTTCCGCAGGAATACTCTTCATATTATTGCATTAGTCTAGTTTTTCAAACCTTCGATAGAAATAAGAAGACTGAATTGAGGCAGCAACTTGTGCTCCAGTAGACCCAGGATTCTCAACTACTGGCAGAAGACTGCTTCCAGTCACCATAACTTATTAACGTTTTTCCCGCAAAGGCTTATCTTGAAACTGGGGAATTAAAGTACGGCAAAGAATACTCATTTTCAAAAACGTCTTATTTAACATAGTAATTTCGGGCGATAACTATAACCTTTTTGCTTCATATTTCTACGACCAAAAATAACTTCTATGATAGAGGAATTACACCAGGTTCAACATCTTTTCCAAATCGCAAAGCTGAATGGAAGTCCTACCCACATAAAGAATTTTTGTGGCAGCTATACCATCGAAGCTGTAGCTAATACTTTTGCTAATTTCTCGTAACATATAAATAAAATAATTAAGTAAAAAGTTTTTTCCTGTACTCACCATCCACCGAAGAAACAATTTATTATTCACAAGAATCTAAAACTGATGCCCTACTTAATTGAAAAAATTTTGTTTTGGGCTTGATTAATTGAGCTCTATCAAAAACAGAAACATGCTATAGTTTCATCCATTTCATCACATTTAAGTTATGTGGAACGAAAAATGCGTCTAAAGCCCTTCTGGGTTATTTTATAGGATTATTAGGTGAAGGAAGATAAATTCACCGCGAATTTCGACCCTGACTAAGCAAAAGCTTTTCATAAGTTCTAAAGCCCTATCGGATACGAATTGGTCTTTCAGCTTCAGTACTCTTCTGTCATAACAGGATCAATAACAGATTCCCAAATACACCATCCATTACACATTTTCAGTACCTCGATCAATAGATAGAATAATAACCCTTTGCGAAGGATTAAGATAGTGGATCCGTCGCTTAAAGTCCGGTTTCCCACACTTCATTATCTTCTACCAACCCCTTAATCGTCCTGTTCAACAAAGGTGGCACAAACATGACGTTAACATTTATAAGGTTTCATAAGAGCCTGCCGCATGTTTATAAAAGATAAGGGCAACTTTTCTGTCTCAGTGGTGACACTGTATAATCCTGCCAATACGAGGTGTTCCTATTTTTATTTTTTAGGATAAAAAAATTTTTCAGTTTTTTTCCAAGCTCTTGTTTTTATTAAACGCATAAGTCTCCTGGCATAATTTTCAAAGAATACTAACAGTTGGTCCTTATTACAATAAATTCCAATACGAATAAGAGGAGTCTCTGTAAATCTCTCCATTATATTCCAAGAGTTTGATTAGCTGTTGCGATGATTACAGGAAACTCTCTGATGTTCGGTAATGAATTGTTAAGCCAACGATAGGACAAAAATGCATATTTATAAGATAATATCTAGAATACGCCTCTGTAGGACGCCTATATATCTTCTAGCATATGTAAAGTTCAAGCCTACATGTATAAGTCCGTAGTTTCACTACGTCATAGGAGAACTTGAACCTTAAATGGCATATTTTTATGCATATTTTTAAATTATCAGTTTGTCCGTACGCGAATTCTAAGTTACTTGGTGAAATTCAAACATTATCAAGAATAATCGGATTATAGGGACTACTCTAGAATTTATCATAACTAATTGTGTGCTTTTCCCCTTTTTTAATTTTAAAACCTCCCCACCCTTTTCCGGGGCTAAGGTCGCTTATACTCTGCCGGCTTATTTTTCGTGTAAAACGGTTATGTTAGCTAACGGTTTTTTTCGGGAAACCTGTTCTTACATTTACCATTTGCTTTCCTTACAACTCTCCACAATCATGCAATTGGTGATGTTCAATAAGTTTCACGAACCTTGTTTATAAATTAGCCCAAGCAGATTTATCTGCAGTCGAAGTTTCTTCAGGAATATGTGCCCATATTAAATTTTCAATATTTATAGAGTTTGCAGGAATAATCGTACAAAAGACGCGATGGTAACATGCGTCCTCTCCAATTCCTCTTACTGAAACTCCCTACTTTCCCCATAACCTAAGATTTTTCCAAAGATATGTGTTTTTTTGTTTAATAATAATGAAGATGTCCGTTCGTAATTTATCTTCGTAGATCGTAGCAAATGTATATCAAAACCCTAACTACTCCACTATTTTTTGTTTTTTATGGAATAAATTTCTTTTTAATTTCAGGCCAGTGTGGGATTACTTGTGAACGTAAACATAAAAGAGGCATTTTCAGACTTTCGGCTTCTAGCCATAATGGTATGTAGCGTCATAAAACATGTCCATAGAAAATATGGACGTCGTTTCCCGGGTAATTCTTCCTAAACATTACAATACTCCCAAATCGTCTATGCTTCTTTGAGCCCCACAGTCCCTCTTGCCAACCACCCTTCTAGCTGACTCAGGAGTTGTGGATAATAAATCTAATTCAGGGGCCGTTCGCAGAATAAGGTGGGCATTATCAGAATCAATTCTTGTGCATTATAATCTAAAGTATATTTTTGACTTAAAACCTCCCCCTGACTACTCCAAATATTATGGTACTCTTCGCCCTTTCCTTATGGCCAAGCCATATTTGCGGACATAATCACCGTGACAACTAATAGATTTTCTTTGCTTAATTTTCGGGCACAAAACCAACATTATTGTGTATGCTGAAATCATTACTCTCACTGGCGTCGTCATCCGTTAATTTTTCTAGCAAAAGGTTTTTATTAATGATACCCATCATCACCACATGGAATAACAAAGGATAACTAATGTGTCAGTTGAAAGGGTTATGTGGTGAAAATTTAAAAGTTTTTTCCTTGCTCGTCAGTGTATAACAAATACCCTTTAAAATTGGAGGCTCATCCTGATTCAGTATGCCATACGAAAAAGTGTGTTCTCTCCTGTGGGAAGGTTTTACTTGTCTTGGATGTAAATTATTAGCTCTACTATCATCAGAACTCTCCCCTTTCTTGCTAAAAGCACAGACGGAAATTTTTTAATTGCATCGGGACCTTCATTCTGTAATTTTTCTTGAGATGTGTGTTGAAAAAATTTTTATAAAATTTGCAAGGGGATGACATTCTCGTTATATAAAGTATCCAATTTTTTTAAAACATCCGGATCAACTTCGATCCCCCCGCTAAGCAATATTTAGACACGCGTTTTTGAAAGGCATTAATCAGCATCTAAAATGTAGAGCTGAGAAAATGAGGGTCCTGAATCTCCGGCACTATCATCGAACTCATGTTTTTTCTGACAAATCTCGGGCCGGCCGTTTAAAACATGTAACAAATTCCCCCGTCTAATTTAGTTTTTCTCGGTGTCCTACAAAACGGACGCAAAAGCAAGTAAGGAGTTGTAAATATTTTGTTTTTTCAAAAACTCCAAGGAACCTTGCGTATCTTCGCCCTAGTTAAATTTTCTTAATAAAGTTGGATGTGGACTAAAGTAGGAAGAGAAACTGAAGTCCACATTTACAAACAAAAAGAAGAACGTAACACGTTTAAACTTGCTTTGGAATGCAATTCATTAATTTTCTGATTTTAACAATAAAGCATTACAGTAATAACACTCTGCATCTCCCAATGTTTAACCAGAATCGTAAAAAACTAACACGTTGGCCCAGCACGTACATCAGCACATGGAAACATGCCTTATGTTTCTTTTACAATCAGAGGATATTTCATATAAGGAGTGCAGATTTATACTCTCAACAGTAATTTCAGAGAAACTAATCATTTTTCATTGTTTTAATTGTCTTTCCGAACGCCTTAAGGTTACGAGGTGGATCAGGCTCCATATCCAACTATAGAAAATTATTAACAACACAGTTATCATGAAAATCAGTACCTAAGTCTAGATTAAAATTAAAAAATTTTCATTCCACAGGGTGCATTTATAGGAGTTATAATCTAAAATCCCAACAGTAATCATATCATTTGAAAGAATTAATTGGGAAAAATGCCCTACTAAAATAACGCTTCCTCTCATATTGGAAATAGCTTTTAAATTAGGAATTATTAACGATTTATTATTAAAATAAAAACAATTCCGCATAAAGGCAAACATACAACCCGCAATTTAATTCCATCTCTTTGTTTCGGCTAAACTGAGAACGGGGCAAAACTTAATATTTATATGCTCAAACAAAAAGACCAGGGTGTTAAAAATCACAAATACACGGTTTTTAATCAAGGGTCAACACGTCTAGATCAACAAACTCACACACGAAACATCGTGGTAAGGATCGATTTAGCAGAGCGGTAAAGAGTCACAAAAATGCAAGAAAAATTCTAGCACGATCAGAACGACCCTCAAAAAGAAAATTACGTAACGCCACAATGTCCAGAAAATAACCCATTTGGAATCAACAAATATCATAAATCCTGGTTATAATTTAAAAACAACGCATAAGAACCACAACCGATGAATTTAAGAACGATCTACTCAACACCTTGACCAAAATGATTCACCAAACAATAAATTGGGGCGCGAAACAAACAACTACGTTTAAATGGGAACGATATATAAAAATTTTAAAATAAATAAAAACGAAACTATCCTGTAACCACATATTAGAATCTGACCACAAACTAATATTTCGGCCTTGAAAAAACAATATCGTCAGAAAATTCTATTTTCAATATTTGGCATCCTGGACCAAAACGGAACGAGGGTTCTAACAAATGAACAATAGACAAAAATTCAGGGTTCAACAGTCACGTTAAAATTATTGTTAGACGGAGGCATTAACTATGTCTTTATACTATTGAAATCATTACACAATACTATTATTCCCCTATTCATTAACTATTTTTTTTGGTCTACCAGTACTTCGCTTAACCTTTTTAGGTCTAAATACCCCCTTAGAACTTTTTCGACATTCATACGACACTTCACTACCCCATGAGAAACCTTTTGAGACACAACAGATATATTACTCATGGTCTCTTAATAATCTACATTACTTAAAATTCCCATCACACCCAACAGAACTCCCAACTAAAGAACTATCACCCATAGCAACTTTCAAAAATAAATTTTCAACCATACAACCTTCTTTCAAAGAACTCCCAGGTAACGAACCATCAACATTATAATCCCCTAATTTCAGAACCATCAACCATTAAAACCCCACCATTCGTACCTTCAACCATACTATTTAAACCACTACTCACCCACACTCAACCAAAACATTCTCTGAATGTAATTCACCACCATCAAACCATTGATACGCTTTCTAAAATTTACCATCACCGAAACTAACCCCGGGTGCATTACCATTCAAACCCCTACCATCATCGGAAACCCCATCACCTTGCAACTTTTAGTTGCAACACATACCAAACTTTACCAGCATTCCGACAAAAACGCCGCTGGTTGTCGTTTCCTATCCTCCATCCGGTTAATAAAAATTTTTTGAAGGGCATTTTTAAATAAAATAAATGAATAAATTATCTAAAATATCTGAAAAATAAAAAATTAATGTATATCACGAACTAAACGACGAAAATAATGAAAGCGGGTAAAGCGAAAAAAAGAAATCGAAGTATAAAAAAAGTATTACAAAGTAATTAACGAAAAAAACAAAACGATCAAATAACACTAAAATTCGCGAATAATTAAAACAATAAATAATAAAAACGTAAAACAAAAAAATAGAGTTTGCCCGCCATGGGGGGGGGGGTTGACATGGTTTTCACTCCTATGACCAAAAACTGTGAAAAAGGGTACTGAGTGTCCAAACCATTAACAGCTGGTCATGCTGAGAACAGTTTGAAAGTCCGCCAGCAGACTATTTTTTCTGGTGCATCAAGCCCACCAATGGCCATTTTTTTAATTTGGGGACAGATGTGTTGCATCCCCATCTGTAAGGATATTTTTCACGTGGTGTTAATTGGCGCCACCACGCAAAGCCATTTTTAAAGGCTGAGTCCTGACTGCAACGTTAGTGCGCCGTCTCTCAGGGGTCAATAATAAATTTTTAAAATTTTGAAAAAAATATCGCAAAAAAGTTTTTAAAAATATTTATAATTTTTAAAGAATTTAGTCAATTTTTAGTTTTTTAAAAATAAAAAATGTTCCGAAAAAAGGCCCGAAAAGAAAAAAACAAAATATTAACTAAACCAAAAGCAAGCCCCAACCCAAAATTTGAATTCAAAGAGAGAGCATGTGCTGACACTAAAATAAAAATTTAAAAAATAAAAAATTTCCAAGTTTTTTTAAAAATTTGTTAAAAATTTTGGCATGACCCCGTCGGCACAGTGGAGCAATCAATACAAGGGGGGGTGGGGGGTTGGGGAGTTATTCTTCCCCCAAGTATTGGTGCTTCACGTTTCTCATCCCATCCCGGGCCTTCAAGGCGAGGACCCGAAACCTTGTGATACAGGTTTTTTTCCACGGAATTGGGCACAAAGGAGAACTTGCATGCCTCTCTGTGTTTCTAGTGCAGAAGAGGTCAATGCATAGTCCCCTTTTTGTGCGAAGGGAAGGGGGAAACTTCCCATACCCCCAGAAGGGGAAACGGGCATGTTCCAATCCCCAAATTCATGGTCGGCTCCGCCCATTTCTGGGACAAAACCGGCATGACCCCTCCTGCACGGAAAGAAATCAAAATAAAAAAATAATAACACAAAAAAGTTTTGAAATTCCGAAAAAATTTTTAAAAAAAAAAAAATTTCCGAAAAATAGACATAATATAATCGAAAAGTAAAAACTTAATTTAAATATTTAAAATAAAATTTAAAAAACTAATTTAAAAAACAAACTCACATCAAAACACATAACCACCACCACAATTGAACCAAACCGCCAACCATGTAGAGAGACCCTAAAAAGTAAAGTAAAAATTGAAAAAATTTTTAAGTGATGTTTTTTTTAATTTAAAACAAAAAAATTTTGGCATGACCCCAAAAGTCCGCACAAGTTGAGGCATCAAGACGCGTATTTGTTCTCACCCCGCGTCCTGGTGCCCCACACTCTCCCCATACGGGGTAAATAATATACAAGATCTCCTTCCCCCGACAGGGAAGGAAACCGTGAATTGGGGAATTAAAATATTTTAAAAAAATAAAATCACAAAATGACCAACCACCACTATTGATTAAGGGGACAGGCGTTGAGAACCTTAAAAAATAAAAAAAATTTTTTTTTGAAATTTTGAAGTTAATTAAAATTCAAAAAAAATTTTGGCATGACCCGTCCGCACAGTGGTTGTCCCTGTTCCCACTGTGCGGAAGGAAGGGGGAGCCTTCCCCGTACCCCAAAAGGGGAAACGGGCATGACCCAATCCCCGATCATGCCGGCTCCGCCCATTTCTTTCGGGAAAAACCGGCATGAAAAACCCCCGTCCGCACAGTGGTTGTACTGTCCCACTGTGCAGAAGAAAGAAAGAAGGACGGGGGGGGACGGGGAGCAAGAAGCCTTCCCATACCCCCAAAAGGGAACGGGCATGACCCAATCCCCGATCATGCCGGCTCCGCCCCTTTTCCTTTTTCTGGAAAAAAAAAAAAAAAACCGGCATGACCCGTCCGCACAGTGGTTGTACTGTCCCACTGTGCAGAAGGGGGGAAAGAAGGGAAGGGGGAGCCTTCCCATACCCCCAAAAGGGGAAACGGGCATGACCCAATCCCCGATCATGCCGCTCCGCCCATTTCTGGGAAAAAACCGGCATGACCCGTCCGCACAGTGGTCATACAAATTCGCTATCCTAAAACCCCCACATCCGTGGGATTTTTTTTTTTTTTTCACTTAAAAAAATTAAAAATTTTTTTTTGTTTTTTGAAAAAAAAATTCTAAATTAATGAAAAAAAGTTTTTTTTTAAAAATTCTAAAAAGTGGAAAAAATTTTGTTTTTTTAAATTATAAATTATAAAACTAACCATAATGGTTTGTTTGTAGGTGTTGAGTTAGTTGGTGTTGAACACCTGAAAAATAAAAATTGTTTTTTGAAAAAAATTTATAAATTAAAAAACAAACCAAAACGGTTTGTTTGTAGATGTAGAGTTGATGAAGTGTTGACGAAGAAGGAATAAATTGAATTGAAGAATTTGTTGTTGTAGAGAAAAAAATAAGAATAATTGAAATTTGTTGTTGTTTTCAGAAAAATGTAATTTTTGAAAAAAATACAATTTATGTTGAAGTGAATTGAAAATTATGTTTGAAGTGAATTATAATAATTTTTGAATTAAAATATTTTAATTATTTTTTTTTTTTAGCTAAAAATGGAAGGAAAGAAAAATAGAGAAAGAGGGAAAAATATAAAAATTTAATTAAAAATTAATTGTGGGGTATTTTGGGAAAAAAAAAACGGCCGTTTCAGTGCCACACTCAAGTGTGGCACCAAAATGAACATGCCCAATGAACTCCCCGGTCCGATTACCTACGGACCCCAAATTTATGCTAAAAAGCCCCCACAGTTCCCCATTAAAGTAAAATTAAATTTTAGGGGATTTTAAAAAAAATTTGTTTTTAAAAATTAAAAAAATGGAAAAATAAAAGCTTCAGCCCTTTTTTCGACAAAAGGGAACATGGAAAATGGTCAAAATCGAAAAAAGACCAAACGGGGCAAAAACTCATTGGGATTATAGGTAATCGGGCATGGGGAATTCAATGAGCATGACCATTTTAGTGCCGCACTCAGGTGTGGCACTGAAACGTCCAAAAAAACTGAAAAATTCAACTGCTCATAGCGGTTTTTTGGAGGCCTGGGGTTTTTTTTTTTCGAGTCTGGGAGTGATCTTGGTAGGGCAGGGTGGGGGGAAAACTTGAGTTGTTGACTACTGGAGTCCTGCGATCGACTTTTGCGGGTCATATGAGTATTAGAGAACCGCCCACCCCAAAATTTCGACCTTTTGTAAACTCTGTACAAAATGGTCAGAAAATTTTGAAAAAAATATTTTCATGCTCAGCTCGATGAGAGCTTTCGATTGATATAACATTTGGCCCATCTATACCCAGTTCTGGAAAAAAATTTTTTTGGCGAAAATTTCGGTCCGAAAAATTCACGTATTTTTTTCGAAAATTCATAACTCCACAAAAATAAACCCTTTTGAAACATTTCACAAACTTAATATATAGTAAAAATTCTGCTCTATTTTATAAAAATATTATCAACCACCCCGATCTTCGATATACCCCAAAAAATTTCAAAAAAACCGAAAATTTTAGAATTTAAAAAAAATCGACCCCTACCAGGCTTCGATGAAATTTTTCAAAAATCTAAATAGCTCAAAAAATTTATAATTTTTTACTCTATTTTATAACCTTTAATTAGTTTTAGTTACGACAAAAACTTACAAAGTTATGCCCAATTTAAATTTCACCCAAAAATTTCAAAAGGGGTACCCCTTCAAAAATAGGTCCAAAAATCGATATTGAGGACAGGAAGGAGGGGAAAAATATGTTATATGGTGCTCCAATAGGTGCTGAAAGCGAATCCGAAGTCCGTTTATTTTGAAAAAATTTTTGTCTCTCTCTAAAAAGTTATAGCCCAACAAAGGTCAATATTTTTTTTTTTGACCCCCAAAATGGCACTTTTCGGCCTATAACTTTCTAAGACTCAAGTGGACCCCAACAAAGTATATTTTTTAGAGGTTCAAGGGACGCTCTATAACATAGGATACTCAAATCGAGTTTCAATTTGTGCGTTAAAAGTCGACTTTTCGACCGGACCTTTTGAACCATAACACCCCCAAAACCAAATCCCAGACTCAAGTGTCCCCCAACAAAATTTTAGCCAACTTAGTGCCCTAACATATGAAAAAAAAAGTTGGAGCGATTCGGCAGCTCATAAGCACTTTTATAATTACATCCAATGGGAGCCACCCTTCCCGATAGGGGTCCGGGGCATTTTGACCCTTTGGCACTTGTAACTTTGTACAAAATGGTCAGAAAAAATTAAACTAAATTTTTTCAGACTCAGCTCGATGAGAGCTTTCGATTGGTATAAATTTGAAAATTGTCGGTGAAGTTTGTTGGACACCATATGTCGATTTGCGTCGAGATGTACAAAAGTTGTCATCGCACATCGCATATTCGCGACGATCGCAGGGTCCCGAAATTTTTCCTGCGATTATAGTACCCGTTTCAACTTAATTTTCCTACCTCCAAGCGTTTTTCGATCTGGCTTTCGCCTTTCGAGCTATGTACGTTTGAATTTTCAACTTGGGCGTTTCGGCGCGGAGGTACGTTTTGGCGCCGAGATCGGATTTTTCCTGAATAGCCCGTCAAAAGTTGTAGGACCAATGTACTACTCAAAAAAATCCCTCGGCAAACGCTGAGGAGCCTGATTTTTTGAAAGCGAAAATCCCCCCCAAAAGTTGGGCCACTTGTGGTTTTTTTTAGTATAATATAACTAGCTGAAGGGCGTGTAGCTGCAGGCGGTAAACAGTGGGGAGGGTTTAGTTTTATCGGGGGGAGCCTTTGATACTATACTTTTTGGTTTTGGAAAGCCTGACGGCTTTGGGCGCGCTTCGCGCGCTGCTAGAGCTTTGGGGGCGCGTCCAGGGACGCGCGTGGAAAGCCTGCGGCTTTAAAAGGACGCTAGATTTTCTTTTTTGCTTGGCGATTAACGTTAAATATATTTAGATTTATAACTTTGCAGTTTGGGGGCCTTCGGCCCCCTTTTCGTTTCGAGTGCCTTTTGGTAGCACACAAGTGAGACACCAGGACGCGTATTTGTCTCCCCCGCGTCCCCTGGTGCCCCACACTCTCCCCATACGGGGGTACAAGATCTCCTTCCCCCAACAGGAAGGAAACCGATTTGGGGAATCTAAAATTATTTTTTAAAATTAAACTCACTAAAAAGACCACCATCAAGCATATTGATAAGTGTGAGCAGGCGTAGAGAACCCTAAAAAGAAAAAAATTTGAAAAATTTTTTAAGTTTTTTTAATTTAAAAAAAATTTGGGCATGACCCGTCCGCACAGTGGTTGTACGGCCACACTGTGCAGAAGGAAGGGGGAGCCTTCCCCCTTCCTTCTGCCCCAGCCTCGAAATACCCCAGAAAATTTTTAAAAACCGAAAATTTTGAATTTTCAAAAAATCGACCCTACCAGGCCTCGGGCGAAATTTTTTCAAAACTTTAAATAGCTCAGAAAATTTGTAATTTTTTGCTCTATTTTATGACCCTTAATTCGTTTAATTACGACAAAAACTTACAAAGTTATACCCAATTTAAATTTCGCCAAAAAATTTCAAAAGGGGTACCCCTTCAAAAATGAGTCAAAAATTCGACCTCGAGAAAAATATGTTTTATGGTGCTCCAATATGTGCTGAACACGAATCCGAACACCGTTTATTTTTAAAAATTTTTTCCGCGGAGATATACTCAAAAAACCGGCCACTTTTGGCCCCCAAAATGCCACTTTTTGAGTATAACTCCCCCAGACTCAAGTGTACCCCCAACAATGTATATATTTTTAAAGGTTCAAGGGACGCTCTATAAGATAGGGTACTCAAAGGAATTACAATTCACGCGTTAAAAAGTCGATTTTGGCGAGGTCACTTTGGTGCCCATAACTATGTCAGGAAAAATCCCAGACTCTTGTGTCCCCCAACAAAATTGTAGTACATTTAGTGCCCTAACATACCAAAAAAGAGTTGAAACCATTGGCCCAAGTTTAACCACTTTTATAATTACATTCCATGGGAGCCACCCTTCATGGTAGGGGTTTTGGACATTTTGGACCTTTTGAGTCCCTTAACTTTGCCCAAAATGGTCAGAAAAAAAAATCAAACCAAATTTTCCCATAACCAACCCATGGAGCTCTATCGAATGGCATATAGTTTGAAAATTGTCGGTGAATTTCGTCGGACACCATGTGTCATTTTTGGACGAGATGTACAATTTTTAGCCAAGGCCACAGCCTCAGGCGTTCATCCATGGCCCCCCAAATTTTTCATACGATATAGTACATATCCCAACTTAGGTTCCTCCCAGCAAGCACTTTTTGATCCAACTTCTGCCTCCCAAGTTATTTCCATTTGAAAAACCACCCATGGCCGTTTCAGTGCGAAAACGACGTTTCAGTGCCGAGGTCAGATTTTTCCTGAATAGAGCGCAAAAAGTTGCAGGACTAATCCACCTTTGAAAAATTCCCCGGGCAACAGCCGAGGCGTCCGAGTTTTTTGGAAAGGATTTTACGGCCAAAAGTCAGCCACAAGCGAGATTTTTATAATATATATAACTAGCTCTGGGTTACGTATGCGATGGCGGCGTTGTGCGTATGCAATTCCTATTAGGATACTCTGGCTGTTTAGTTTGGGGTGCCCGTTGGAAAGCCTAACGGCTTTGGGGCGCGCTTCGCGCGCTGCTAGAAACAGTTCATTCTTTTCATAATTTAAACCATCCCGTTTTTTACCGTGCTTAGCCATTGTTGTATAACATTTTGTAATTATACAACAATGCCCAGGGTACACCACGTGGAGGTGCACGGAGGTAAACGGGCAAACCCTGTACCCCGTGGGAGGGACCCCACCCCAAAAGAAATAATAAATAAATAAATAAATAATAATAAAAATCCCCCAATAATTAAAATAATTAAAATAAACTTAAAAACAACAAAAACAATGAAATACTCAACCGGTCAGCATAAAGCCTCCCGTGCGATTATGCCCCTATTGGACAGAACTGATAAGAAAACTTAACAAATAAATAAATCATTAAACAACAATGAAATACTCAACCGGTCAGCATAAAGCCTCCCGTGCGATTATGCCCCTATTGGACATAAAAGTGAATAATAAATAAAAAAAATAAATCATTAAACAACAATGAAATACTCAACCGGTCAGCATAAAGCCTCCCGTGCGATTATGCCCCTATTGTAAATTAAAGTGTATAATAAATAATAATATTTAATCATTATACAACAATGAAATACTCAACCGGTTGGCATAAAGCCTCCCGTGCGATTATGCCCCTATTGGACATAAAAGTGAAAAAAATAAAATTAAAGCTCAAAACTATAAAAATAATTAAACAAATAAAATACTATTTAAAAAACAACCCCAAAAATACTAAGTTTTAAATAATACAATCCCAAAAACCTTCTCATAAAGAATAATATAAAAAACATCAATAACAAATAAACCAAATCAAAAAACAGCTTACACCAATATTACGAGAAATATACCCATTTCTATCAAAATATTCCAAAAAATATAATCAGCTCCCAATCAAAAACAAAACAAATCTTATTTTATATACTATAATTAAACACTCCACTAAAAATACCAATTATACTTTAATTAAACACAACATTCAATAAACTAAAATAATAGACACAACCAAATAAATTTTAAATAAAAAACAATTCGGATCAAAAGTAAATAATTCATACCCCAAATAAAATAATAAATATAAAACCAAAAAAACCCTTCCACAACAAATAATATACAGAACCAAAAGTAATATCACAATACAACATTCAAGAAAAACCAAAAAAGCTCAACAAAAAACTTTTTTAAATTAAACCTAATCAAAAGTAATTCCATTGGCAACTACATTTCTTATTGGAATACTTCCATCATTATTTGGTTTTTAGGAGCAAAAATTTTAATAAAATCACCACTTCGGCCACGTGATAAGGCTGTATATAATTGCCCGTGGGCAAAGGGCTCGTCATTAAAATCAATACCCAAACGCTCACAAGTTTGCCCTTGAGCTTTAGTGATTGTCATACAAAAAGCAACCCTTACAGGAAACTGAAATCGTTCGAAGCTTACTGCATCAGGATTATTATCAACAAATTGATTTCTTGTACGACAAATGCCAACTTTAAAACCATGATCAGATCCAATATTTATTGTCTCTGCTTCTATAAGATTCGATTGTAAATTAGTTACAATTAGTCTCGTTCCATTACACAACGATTTTTGTGTGTTTAAATTTTGAAGCAATACGATTACGGAGCCCACTTTGAGCTTGAGACTATGAGCTGGCATTCCATTTGGAGTGATACGATTTAATGTTGCAACGTCATATTCAGCAGCATTATAAGCCAAAGGATTTTCACCTGTCGGATTGTCAATAGATAAATATTCGACCTCTGGTGAATCAATCATGTCTATAATTTCACAATTAATAGAATCAACAACCCTATTTGTTGGTGCTAAAATTAATCTTTTCAATAATTCATTACTTGCTACAGCAAACCCTTGATCAAAAACAAAATCATATAATTCTTGTCGTGAATTGACTATCATATTTGGTGGAATATTAACTAAATCACCGATAGTTCCGGTACCAATACTATAAAGCCAATCCTTAAATTGAATTTCCGAAGGAATCACTCTCATATTTTGCACAAGTCTAAATTTTTGGAAAAGGGGATACAAATGTGAGGATTGAATGCAAGCAGCAACAGAAGCACCAGGGGAAGCAGAATCAGCAACTGGTAAAGATTGCTTCCAGTCTCCTGAAAGTATCACAACTTTCCCAGCAAAAGGATGGGTTTTATTTTGAGGAACCATAGTACGACACAATTGGTCTACATTTTCAAACACAGTCTTATTTAACATGGTTATCTCATCAATAATAATGACATCACATTCTATAATTCTTCTCCCAAAAAAGCTGTCAAACTTTACCAAAGGAAGTTTTCCCGGTTCAACATTAATCCCGAAACGAAAAGCAGAGTGAAATGTCATACCCCCTGCATAAAACTTTGTAGAAGCAATACCCGTTGAGGCGGTTGGTAAAACTTTTAAATTTAACTGCCTAAGTTGGTAAAGAACATAATTTAATAAGAATGTTTTGCCTGTACCCCCATCTCCTGACAAATAAAAATATTTATTAACAGAATTAGGGTCAAAAACAGCATCGCGAATCATATTAAAGAAAGTATTTTGTTCAGTATTTAAATTTGCCCTTTCTAAATTAGAGGTATCTAATGTTTCATCGGGCTCATCACTGTTAACAGTGTTCGGAAAGAAAAATCGTCTAACGCCCTATCTGGGTCATTTAAGATTGAATTATTAGGCGAAGGAAGACCAAAATCATCCATAGAACGCCCATTACTTAACAAATATCTCTCAATGATAGCTAATGCTCTATCAATACGTAAAAGTTTTTCATTTTCTGAACACCGTCTCCTATCATACATCTGATCCTTAAACATTTCCCACAAAACATAACCATCAATAACACACCGTTCTGTTCCCCCAAATACAAGAATATTTGCGAACAATTGCCTCATCTGTGAGGGATTAAATGAAAAAGAGGCCTCCCTCAACGTACGTTCCCAAACCCCATTATCTTCAAAAAGTCCCCTTAAGCGTGCAGCATCTGCAAAAGTAGTACATACTTGACCATTAAATGTTTTTAGTTCTTCTGGATCCCCAGGAAAATGCTTAGTTAGAACATACAAAGCAAAGAGTTCAGGTTCACGTGGTGATACAGGATAAATTCTCCCTATAATCGGTTTAGTTATTTTTCTAATTTCAGCCATTCTCCTTTTATGCCACACCTTTTCTTTGCTATCAAATGAATATGTTTCAGGTAAAACTTCAAAAAGTATATTTTTAATAAAGGGATTATTTATATTCTTTCGCCATAAGTTCCAGTAAGCAGTAAGATGTGTATCTGGAAGAATGCCTTCTTCAACGTTAGCAAGAACCTCAGGAGCAGTTTTAGAATTAAAAACTAATTTTTGGTTACCCGGCAAATGAATTTTCAAACCTATAACAGTGTGTGAAAGAAAGGCATACTTATATCCCATTACTCGCGAAAAAGCCTCGGTTGGACTACGATAAATCATTTTAGCGTATTGTGCAGGTTCATCAACATTGATTAGGCCATCTACAGCACTACGGACATAGGAAAAACTGTTACCTTTAAACGGATATTTTAAGGCATATTTTAAATTGTCAGATTGTCCATACGCAAATTCAAGATTATGGTGACAATGAAACATGACAAGAATAAATGGGTTATAAGCTACTACACGAGAATTATCATATTTAACTTTAATCCTACCTCTTTTAATTTCTAACGTTTCACCGCCGTCTGCCGGACTCGGACGCCTATATTCGGCTGGTTTGTTGGCGTGTAAAATGGTAAATTTACTGAAAGGTTTTGGAAAGCCTTTCTTACAGTTACCCCTATTATTACGACAATGTGACCCACAATCATGAAACTGATGCTTAGGTAACAGTTCACGCACCTTGCGTAAAAAATTTGCCCAAACAGACTTATCATTTGCAGTTGGTTCTGGTGGAATATGTGCCCAAATTAAATTTTCTACATTTTCAGGCGTAGCAGGAATATCAGTACAATATACTCTATGCAAATGTGGACCGCCTACTCTTTTCTGAAACTCACGACTTTCACCAAAGCCTAGAATGTTACCAAGAATATGCTTCTTTTCTAATAGATAATGAAGTTTTCTAAGTTTATCTTCGTAAATACGACAAGTAATATCAAATCTATCAACAACTTTTTGATTAGCCCGTAATAAATTTCTTTGAATTTCAGGCCACCTGGGATTGCAGGTAAAAGTAAACATAAATGAACAAAACCCAGTTTTACGAGTCCGGGCCATTATTGCAGTTGCATTATAAAACATCTCCTGAAAATATGGGCGTGTCCCGGGGTGATATTTCCTAAACGCAACAATGTGACCAAGATCAGAAACAGACTTAGCACCGCAATCTCTTTGCAACCATCTAAGAGCATCTGGAGGATATGTAGCACGCAAATCCATATCGTCTCTTCTTAAATAATTAGCAACAGAGGAATCTATTCTAGCATTATAATCTAACACAAACTTTTGACTCAAACCGCCACCTGCGTTCCAAATATTATGGTAATCTTCATTTCTACGCAAAGCAAGGCGATATTTAATGTAAGCCCTAACAGAAATATTTTTTTTATTAGAATTTTCAGCATCATCATCAGACGAATCATCGTTTATGGCATTTAAATTATTTTTATTCAAAGGTATTTTTGCATGATAACCATCATCGCCACAAGGAAAAAGAATGGGATAACATAATGTGTCTGTTAAAGGATGATTAGGAGCAAAAGTAAACAAATGACCTTCAAGATCTGTAATATAGATGCCTTTAACTTGTGGTAATTCATCGGCTTCAGTACAAATCGAAAATAAAGTCTCTTCTGTAGGCAGATTAACTTGCCTAGGATGATCAGAAGGATCACGAACAATAACAGGCGCATCCCTCTCTTCTAACAATACAAGCCTATAATACTTAACAGAATCAAGACCATCCGAGTGTAATTTATCCAAGTATTGAGCATGGAAATTTTTATAAATAGTTGCCAAAGGATGGGTTTGACGCAAAAGTGTATCTAAATTTCTAAGTGTTTCC
Organism: Meloidogyne arenaria; assembly: GCA_036172955.1. Taxonomy (NCBI): domain Eukaryota; kingdom Metazoa; phylum Nematoda; class Chromadorea; order Rhabditida; family Meloidogynidae; genus Meloidogyne; species Meloidogyne arenaria. Next base: position 17,529 of record JARQAB010000327.1, read on the forward strand.
TGGTCTACTCTATCGCCACCATAAGAAACATTATTAACCCTATTTTCAAAGGCTGTATTTGCATCCAAAATATATAACTGTGAAAAAGAAGGGCCATTATCACCAGGCGTGATCGAGCTAAGTTTACGAACAAACTCTCCGTTAAGTAAATAACAAATTCCCCCATCAAGATTTGATTCTCTATGGCCGACATAAACTGATGCGAAGGCCAATAATGAGTTATATATATTCTGGTGTTGCAAAAATTCTAAAGAATCTTGAGAATCACCATTACTTAAATCTTTTAAAAGTTGAGGGTGTGGACTATAAGGCGGAAGAGTGACTAAACCACACTTACAACAAAAAGAAGAAGTAATTTTTTTATGTTTCTGACGAAAAGCCTCGTTAACTTCTGTGTTCAACAATAAAGCCCCACAAAAACAACAAACTTGATCACCAAAATTACCGGAATCGTAATAAGGCTCATAATGCATAGACCTAACATCTGCACACGGATAAAGCTTATGAGACCTTCCACAGTAAGAAGAAATCTTAAAAAACACATCATCATTATTCTCTGTTTCAGAAAGTTCAGAAACAGAATTAGTTTTTCTAGCAGCAATTCTTTCAGACCGCCTTAATGGTGGGTCTGGCTCTAAATCTAAAACGGGATAATTATTAACAACACAATTATCTTGTATCTCGTTACCAAAATCTAAATTAAAATTAAAAACATTTCCTTGCACTGGAGCATGTCTAGGATTATAATCGAAAATCCCAACATAATCAATATCATTTGAAAGAATTAACTGAGAAAAATGCCATAAAATACGCTTCCTTTCATATTGAATATTTAAAAAAGGAATTATTAACGATTTATTATTAAACAAAAACAATTCCGAATACAGGCAAACAAAAAATCCACAATTTGTCCCATCTCTTTGTTCTGTAAACTGAGAACGGGGCAAAACTTGAATATTTATATTCTCAACAAAAAGGCCAGGTGTCAAATCACAAATACACCTCTTAATTAAATCTACACGCCTTTGATCAAAAACACCACAAGAAACATCGGTTAAACGGTTAACAGAAGGTAAAGAGTCAACGAAAATGCAAGAAAAATTATTACGATCTGAACGATCAAAAATTACCAACCCAAAATGACCAGGAAAAATAATTGGAATCAATAAAATATCATAATCCTGGTTATAATTATAACAACAATCAAAAATATTAAGCGGATCAACACCCTCCCCAAAATGGTGCTCAACAACAGCAAACTGAGGCGAAACAACGACAACATTCAAATTGGAACGATATGATAAAAATTTTAAATAAATAAAAACAAAACTATCTTGCAACCACAAATTAGGATCCGACCACAAACTAATAATTTCGGGCCTTGAAAACCCAATATCATCGGTAAAAATCCTATTATTAATATTAGGCATAGGACCAAAAGGTATATCTAATAAATCAATAGACAAAAAGGCGGGAACATAATTCACATTAACATTATCATTGGAAACAGTTTCATTTAAAACACTCTTTTTAGGCCTACCTCGACAAGTTTTCCTTTTTTTAGGCCTACCCCTTTTAACAGATGTATCAGAAAAAATACTACTTGGCGATAAATCACGAGAAACAAAAGTAAAACTTGAAAGATCATCACTTAAATTACTATCAATTTCAAAAGAAATACTACCATTATCTAAATTATCCCCAATTGAATCATTACCCAAAACAATATTACCCCCAGTTACATTTATACCATCCATTAAATCACCATCCACAGAACATCCACCAACAACACTCTTCTGATAACGTTCTCTTTCCAATTTTCTCTTTCTTTGTTGTTTGGAAGGCATTTAAAATTGAATTATAAAATTTGATATAAAAATTTATCTAAAAAGAAAAAAGTTTAAGTACCTTTTTAACTTCATTTAATTTTTTTAATTTTTCTTTTTAATTGTTTGTTTGTATTGACTTCAAGTGGATTCAAACCTTCAACACTTATCAACATCCAAAAGGTTAGTCTCTTCCTCCTCCCTCGGTTAAAGGATCGCTCCTTATTATTCAGGGAATGCTCCCTGATTAGTTATACTCTTTATAAAGCAGGATTTATGCAGGACTTTTCTTGAATCCGGTATGAACCTTGCTTTATTAAGAGGAAACTAATCAGGGGTCATTTGCTGATTAGATTCCATCCTTAAAGGAGGCATGCCGAGTAAAAAACCGGCATGACCCCTCTATCCAGAATGAAACCTAATCAGAAAATGCGCCCTGATTAGTTTCCTCTTAATAAAGCAAGGTCCATACCGGATCAAGAAAAAATCCGGCATGACCCCTACTCTATAAAGAGTACAACTAATCAGGGAACATTCCCTGATTAGTAGGGAGCAACTCCCTTAACCGAGGGAGGAGGAAGAAACTAACCTTTTGAATGTTGATGAAGTGTTGAAGGTTTGAATCCACTTGAGGCCAATACAACCAAACAATTAAAAAGAAAAATTAAAAAAATTAAATGAAGTTAAAAAGGGTACTTATTTACTTCCCTCCCCCACCCAATTTTTCCGGTAAAAATGTAAGAATGGCCAATCTGTCATGTTGTAGAACTCGTCACGAAGTGCCTAATGACAGCAAAATCAAAAAAAATGCACTTGGTTTGACCAAAATACAGAACCCAGAAAATTTAGAAACCATGGGGAGGGTTTTCAAATAAAAAAATTTGATGGAAATGATACCTCATTCAAAAGAGCTCGTCGAGTTGAGTCGAATGACAACAATATCGACAAGATTGGACAAGATTTGTCAAAGTTATGACATAAAATAAACATACGAAAGATCGACGACTCGCGTCATAATTTTGCCAAATACTGTCCAAGCTTGTCGATATTGTTGTCATTCGACTCAGCTCGACGAGCTCTTTCGAATGAGGTATCATTTGCACAAACTTTTCGAATTCCAAAAAACCACCCCTGCGGGGTCTAAGTTTTCGGGGGTCTGTATCTCGGTCAAACCGAGTCAGATTTTTTTGATTTTGGTGTCATTCGATGCAGCTCGATGAGCTCTATAAAGATGACAGACTGACCATTTTTACATATTTATCGAAAAAATTGGGTGGGGGGGGGAAGTAAATAAGTACCCTAAAAGGGCCCTGCTCCGAATTTGTAATTTAAAACAAGCCTAAATTTCTGAAATCTTTTGGGAACTGTTGACTTGATTACATGCAACAGATCCTAATTAATAATTCACAAACAATTATTAATAATTGAAAATGTAAAAATCCGGAAAAAAACTCGAAAAACCCAAAAAAACCCGAAAAAACGGGAAAAACCAATTTCGTTAATTTCGAGGGTTTTTCGTGTTTTTTTTTTTTGCTCAAAAAAGGATTGAAACATGAGCAGGACCCTTTTAGAACACTAAAAATAAACACCATCTTTAAAAAACTAAAAATTTAAAAAAAACAGAAAAAAATGAATTTTTTGAAAATCAAAAAAGTGAAAAAAAGCCGAAAAAATGCCTATGGACAAATGGTCAGGCGGATAAAATGCCTACGGTTTATAATAAAGCTGGTTGAAACCTAATTAAAATAAAAGAAGCGGGGTAATAGGTTATCGGCCACGGGGAGTTTAATGCGCATGACCATTTTGGTGCCACACTCAAGTGCGGCACCGTAATGGCCTGTTGAAAATTTCAACTCGTTATAGCGGATTTTCCAAAGCCTGGAGGTCTAAGTGCCTGAGAGTGATATTGTAGGGATGGGAGTTGTTAACAAATCAATAGTTGGTCACTCGAGTCTCAGATGAAGTTTGGAGGTCATATGGTCCAAAGAGCCGGGGTCGAAATGTCGACTTTTTTTAAAAGGTCGTTTCAGCTTTTTTTCGATAGCCTATTCGAAAGAGCGTCCACTGGGGCTCCGATAAGGTATACTTTGTTGGGGGTCTACTTGAGTCTCAAAAAGTTATGGTCAGTGTTCGCAAATGTCACAAAACTTTATGAGACTCTAACGACTCGAGGAAAATTTTAAAATTTTTCCGAGAACGGATTTGAACTCAGCGCATATTAGAGTACCATATGAGCCGTTTTGGAAAAAAAATTAAAAATTTTGTCACGTCAAATTTATTCCCCAAAGTTGAGACTCAAAATTTGACAAAATGTTTAAAAAATCATAACTCCCCAAAAATAAACCCGTTTGAAACATTTTAAAAGCTTAATATATAGCAAAAATTCTGCTCTATTTTATAAAAATATTTATAACACCCTCAGCCTCGATATACCCCAAAAATTTAAAAAACCGAAAAATTTTGAATTTTGAAAAAATCGACCCTACCAGGCCTCGGGTGAAATTTTACAAAAATTTAAATAGCTCAAAAAATTTGTAATTTTTTTTTGCTCTATTTTATAACCTTTAATTCGTTGGCTACGACAAAATCCCGCCATGTTATGGCCAATTTAAATTTCACCCAAAAATTTCAAAAGGGGTACCCCTTCAAAAATGGGTCCAAAAATCGATATCGAGAAAAATATGTTTTTGGTACTCCAATATGTGCTGAACACGAATCCGAACTCCGTTTATTTTTTAAAAATTTTTTCCTCGGAGATATACTCAAAAAACCGACCACTTTTGGCCCCAAAAATGCCATTTTTTGAGTATAACTCCCCCAGACTCAAGTGTACCCCCAATAAAGTATATATTTTTAGAGGTTTCAAGGGACGCTCTACAAGATAGGATACTCAAATCGAGTTTCAATTCACGCGTTAAAAAGTCGGTTGTGGCGAGGTCACTTTGGTGCCCATAACTATGTCAGGAAAAAATCTCAGACGCTTGTGTCCCCAAACAAAATTGTAGTACTTTAGTGCCCTATTATACCAAAAAAGTTGAAACCGTTTGCCCAATCTTAACATTTTATAATTACACTCAATGGGAGCCACCCTTCAGGTTAGGGTTTTGGACATTTTGGACCTTTAGCGTGTAATATACTTTGCCCAAATGGTCAGAAAAATTTGAACCAAATTTTTTCAGACTCCCCACATGGAGCTCTATCGAATGGCATATATGTTGTAATTGTCGTTGAGTTTCGTCGGACACCCTGTGTCATTTTTGGGACGAGATGTTGCAATTTTTTCCGCGAGGCTACGGGTCGGAGAGTTGATCCCAGACCTCCCAAATTGTTTCCTTCAATATAGTACACATACCTCTAAAACTTAAAATCCTCCCCCCAACCACTTTTTGATCCAACTTTTCCCCTTCGAGCTATAACCATTTGAAAAACCACCCATGGCCGTTTCAGTGCGAAAACGACGGTTCAGTGCCGAGGTCAGATTTTTCCTGAATAGAGCGCAAAAAGTGTGCAGGACAAATCCACCTTCAAAAAATTCCAGCCGCCGGCCTTAACGGCCCGGCGGAATTTTTGAAAGCCCATTTCCCCCCAAAATAGGGGCACTACCAAGATTTTTATTAATATATAACTAGCTCTGGGGTTACGTATGCGATGGCGGTAACTTACGTATGGCAATGGCATTTTAATTTTGCTTTGGTTGTAAATTTTGCTCTCCCGTTGGAAAGCCTAACTGGCTTTGGGAGCGCGCTTCGCGCGCTGCTAGAAACTTTGCCTGCCTGATTTGATTTTGATTTTGATTTGATTTGAAAAAAATGATTGTGAAAAAAAAAACACCTGATTTCCCTGCCTTTTCATTGCTCCGGGCCTTCGGCCCTCGCCGGTAAGGTTTAGCCCTGCCTTTTTCATTGCTTCGGGGCCTATTCGCCGCCTCGCCTGGTAAGGTTTAGCCCTGCCTTTGTCATTGCTTCGGCCCTTTCGGCCCTCGCGACCCATTTTTGGATGGATCTTAAGCTCGGGCCTTCGTCCCTCGCGGATCCAGTTTGTGGATGGATCCTTAAGCTCGGGCCTTCGGCCCTCGCCCTCAAACTCCTCGGCCTTCGGCCTCGGTGGGTTCTTTGTCTCTGCCTTCCGGGATGGGTCGAAAGCTCGGACATTCGATTCGGCCCTCGCCCCCAAACTCCTCGGCCTTCGGCCTCGGTGGGTTCCTTTGCTCTGCAATTCGCCGGGATGGGTCGAAAGCTCGGGCCTTTCGGCCCCTCGCGATTCCATTAAGGGATGGATGTTTAGCTCGGGCCTCCACGGCCTCGCCACCAAACTCCTCGGCCTTCGGCCTCGGTGGGTCTTTGCTCTGCCTTCCGGGATGGGTCGAAGCTCGGCCTTCGGCCCTCGCCGGTAAGTTTTGCCCTGCTTTTAATTCATTGATCTGCCTTTTAGATGGTTGAAAGCTCGGGCCTTCGCCCTCGCCGGTAAGGTTAGCCCTGCCTTTTCATTGCGTCGGGCCTTCGGCCCTCGCGTCCCATTTTTGGATGGATATTAAGCTCGGCCTTCGGCCCTCTCGATCCATTTGGATGGATCTTAGCTCGGGCCTTCGCCCTCGCCCTCAAACTCCTCGGCCTTCGGCCCCTCGGTGGTCTTTGGCCTGCCTCCGTGATGGCGAAGCTCGTGGACATTCGACCCTCGCCCCCAAACCCCTCGCCTTCGGCCCTCTGTGGGTCTTTGCGTCTGCATTCCGGTAGGGTCTAAGCTCTGGCCCTTCGCCCTCGCGATTCTTAAGGAGGTGTTAAGCTCTGCCCTTCGCCTCGCCACCAAACTCATCCGCCTCGGCCTCGGTGGTCTTTGCTCTGCTTCCGGAGAGGGGTCCGGCTCGGGCTTCGCCTCGCCGGTAAAGTTTGCCCTGCTTTTTAATTCATTGATTCTGCCTTGTAGATGGGTTGAAAGCTCGGCCCTTCGCCCTCCCGGTAAAAGTGGTGCCCTGCCTTTTAAGTCCATTGCCTCTGTCTTTTAGTGGTTTGAAGCTCGGGCCTTGACCCTCGCCGTGAAGTTTAACCTGCCTTCCGAGATTTTGAAAGCTCGCAGCCTTCGGCTCTCGCAGGTAAAATGAAGCTCAAAAAATTTGGCCGTCCAAAAATTTGCTCAAAAAATAGCTCAAAAATTTGTAATTTTTTGCTCTATTTTCTAGCGTTAACTCGTTGGCCACGACAACAAAACTCTGCAAAGTTTGCCCAATTATAATGTTCACCCAAATTTCAACGGGGTACCCTTCAAAAAATGGGTAAAAATTCGACCTCGAAAAAATATGTTTTATGGCTCCCCTAGGTGCTGAACTCGAATCCGAACTCCGTTTATTTTTAACAATTTTTTCCTCGGAGATAACTCAAAAACCGACCACTTTTGGCCCCAAAAATTCCACTTTGTTTGAGTATAACTTTCCCAGATCAATGTACCCCCACCAAAGTATATATTTTTAGAGGTTTCAAGGACCGCTCTACAGATAGATACTCGACTCGAGTTCAATTCACGCGTTAAAAAGTCGATTGGGGGGGGGGGGGGGGATTGGCGAGGTCCCCTGGTGTCCCCATACTCTGTCAGGAAAAATCCTCAGACTACTTGTGTCCCCCCAACAACATGTCGTAACATTTAGTGCCCTATATACCAAACAGAGTGAAACGTTTTGCCCATTGTAACCACTTTTACATAATTACTTCCATGGGAGCCTCCCGTCACGTAGGGTTTTGGCCCATTTATGGCCTTTTGAGTCCCATACTTTTGGCCAAAATGGTCATAAAAATTTAAACCAAATGGTTCCCCCCCCCCAAACCAACTCCTGGATCTCTATCAAATGGCATATAGATCACAAATTGTCTGGTGATTTTCGTCCGGACACATGTGTTCATTTTTGGACGAGGTGTACAATTTGCGCGACGGCCACATCGCACCAACCGTCCACCCAAGGTCCGAAATTTTTCCCTATGGATATAGTACCCCCTTGTTCCCAACTTAATCGCCCTCCCAGCAACACTTTTTGATCCAACTTCTGCCTCCCGATTATTCCCTTTGAAAACCACCATGGCCGTTTCAGTGGCAAAACGCGTTTCATTTGCCAAGGTTATATTTTTCCTGAATCGTAAAAGTTGGACCCATCAACCCTCAAAAAAATTTCCCCGCCTTCGGCCGGGGCGCGGAACTTTTTTCTAGCGATTTTTCTCCCCAAAATAGGGCACTCCCAGATTTTTATAATAATATAAACTATCTGTGGGTTACGTATGCGATGGCGCGTTGTGCGGATGCTTCCTATTAGATCTCTGGCTGTTTAGTTTGGGGTGTTCCGTGAAAGCCCTAACGGCTTTGGGCCGCTTCGCGCGCTGCTAGAAACAGTTCATTCTTTTCATGTTTAAAAACCCGTTTTTTTACCGTGCTTAGCCATTGTTGTATAACATTTATGTAATTATACAACAATGCCCAGGGTACACCACGTTGGATTTTGCACGGAGTAAACGGGCAAACCCTGTACCCCGTGGGAGGGACCCCACCCCAAAGAATAATAATAAATAAAAAATAATATGAAATCCCCAAATATTAAAATAAGTAAAATCACTTAAACAAACAAAAACAATGAAATACTCACCCGTCAGCATAAAAGCCTCCCGGCGATATTCCCCTCTTGACATAAAGTGAATATAATAACAAAATATCATAAACAACATGAATACTCAACCGTCCGCTAAAGCCTCCCGTTCGATTAGCCCCATTGGACATAAACGTTAATAATAAATAAAAACAATAATCATTAACAACAATGAATACTCACCGTCGCATAAAGCCTCCGTCGATTATGCCTATTGGACTAAAGTGAATAATAAATAAAAAAAATAAATCATTAACAACAGGAATACTCACACCGTTGCATAATGCCTCCCGTTGCCGATTATGCCCCTATTGGGCATAAAAGTGAAAAAAATAAAATTAAAGCTCAAACTATAAAATACTTAAACATAATACTATTTAA
>JARQAB010000328.1:0-10000 GCA_036172955.1 Meloidogyne arenaria
ATTGCCTTGAACCCTACGACACTTGGTCCCCCCCCAAATTGCACTTTGGTCTACTTTGCCCCTGAGGCAATTTTTAATCGGATTTCGTCACAGACTCTAAAACCAAAAATGCCTGGGTGAAAATTTGGATTGCCTGGGGGAACCCTCCTATTGCCTGAACCCTTTCCTTGGCTTAACTTCAGAAGCCCACTGGGCAGAAATCAGACACGGTCAACGTCCTGCAAGGACCATCCGTCTCCTCTGGTTTAATTAGACAGTCGGATTCCCGGAGTTCGTGCCAGTTCTAACACTGGTTGTTCAGCGCAATCGAAGAGTACTATATCTTGCGAAATAGCACGCAGGCATGAAGCACTCCACAAGCAGTCCTCACTACTAGTCCACAAGCGCCGCCCCGTAAGGAAGCTCAAGCAGCACGAGCAAAGTCCACCAGTTTCACACAACAGCCCGACTGACCCAACCTTTAGAGCCAATTCTTTTCCCGAAGTTACGAATTAATTTGCCGACTTCCCTTACCTCATTATGTCTATCGATAGAGGCTGTTCACCTTGGAGACCTGCCTGCGGAGTATGGGTACGATCAGGCAGGCGATTTTAAATTGCCTCACCTGCATTTTCACTCGGCTCATGATGGAGCACACGGGACACAACAGGAACCGCCTTGCGCTTTACAAGACCAGTATCCCTATCTCAGGCTGAGCCACTTCCAGGGACATGATCTCTAAAACCAGAAAAGAGAACTTCTGGCCCGGACTCCACACGACGAGGTCCCTACGACACTTGGTCAATTGCACTTTGGTCTACTTTGCCTGAGGCAATTTTTTAATCGGATCGTCACAGACTCTAAACCAAAAATGCCTGGTGAAATTTGATTGCCTGGGGGAAACCCCCTATTGCCTGAACCTACGACACTTGGTCAATTGCACTTTGGTCTACTTTGCCTGAGGCAATTTTTAATCGGATCGTCACAGACTCTAAACCAAATGATTCTTCACAAAGTGATTCTTCACAAAGTCTCATGATCTTCACAAAGTCAGACTTAGATCTCAATTGATTTCTTCACAAAGTCAGACTAGAGTCAAGCTCAACAGGGTCTTCTTTTCCCGCTAAATTTGCCAAGCCCGTCCTTGGCTTGTGGTTTCGCTAGATAGTAGATAGGGACAGTGGGAATCTCGTTGATCCATTCGTGCGCGTCGGTAGTAGTAGCCGATCGAGGCATTTGGCCTACCCTTAAGAGAGGTCATAGTTACTCCCGCCGTTTACCCGCGCTTAATCAAGTTTCCTTGGCCTTAACATCAGAGCCTGAGGCAATTTTTAATTCGGATCGTCACAGACTCTAAACCAAAAATGCCTGGTGAAATTTGATGCCTGGGGGAACCCTATTGACTGAACCCTACGACCACTTGGTCAAATTGCACTTTGGTCTACTTTTCATGAGCCAATTATTAAACGGATCGAAACAGACTCTAAACCAAAAAAGCCTGGTCAAAATTTGATGCCTGGGGGACCCCTATTGACCATGAAACCCTACGACACTTGGTCAATTGCACTTGGTCTACTTTGCCTGAGGCAATTTTTAATCGGATCGTCACAGACTCTAAACCAAAAATGCCTGGTGAAATTGATTGCCTGGGGGAACCCTATTGCCTGAACCCTACGACACTTGGTCATTGCACTTTGGTCTACTTGCCTGAGGCAATTTTTAATCGGATCGTCACAGACTCTAATCCATTAATGCCTTGTGAAATTTGATTGCCTGGGGGAACCCTATTGCCTGAACCCTACGACACTTGGTCAATTGCACTTTGGTCTACTTTGCCTGAGGCAATTTTTAATCGGATCGTCACAGACTCTAAACCAAAAAATGCCTGGTGAAATTTTATTGCCTGGCCTACGACACTTGGATAAACAGGTCTATAGTATATAAAAAGACAAATCATCCGATCAAGGGCTAAGTCTCAACAGATCGCAGCGAAGAGCTGCTCTACTGATTAACAACCCCCTGACCAGTATTCAAGTCGTATACAAGTGATTTTGCGCCCCGACGTTACACATGCACGAGGAGTGCTAAGCTTTTAGCAACCAACTACCATTATAGTAGAAAGAAAATGCCAGATACTGGGGCTTGTACTACCACAAAAATGGCATACATTTTGCCTTCCGACACCGGAGAGCGATATATATTGCTATCATGACTAGGCGGGATTCTGACTTAGAGGCGTTCAGTCATAATCCAGCACATGGTAGCTTCGCGCCATTGGCCTATCGACCAAGCACATGAACCAAATGTCTGAACCTGCGGTTCCTCTCGTACTAAGCAGGATTACCATCATAGCAACAAGTATTTAGTAGGGTAAAACTAACCTGTCTCACGACGGTCTAAACCCAGCTCACGTTCCCTATTGGTGGGTGAACAATCCAACGCTTGGCGAATTCTGCTTCGCAATGATAGGAAGAGCCGACATCGAAGGATCAAAAAGCAACGTCGCTATGGACGCTTGGCTGCCACAAGCCAGTTATCCCTGTGGTAACTTTTCTGACACCTCTTGCTAGAAACTCTCTAATTCAAAAGGATCGATAGGCCACGCTTTCGCGGTCTGTATTCGTACTGAAAATCAAGATCAAGTGAGCTTTTGCCCTTTTACTCAACGAGAGGTTTCCGTCCTCTCTGAGCTCGCCTTAGGACACCTGCGTTACGATTTGACAGATGTACCGCCCCAGTCAAACTCCCCGCCTGACAATGTCATCGGCGCGAGTCAACCAACCACCGAGTGGCTAGTCTTTAAAACAAAAATGAAGGTCCTTAGACACAACTCCCGTTTTACCGATTAAGTAAGGAATCGATGAAAGTAGTGGTATTTCACTGTTGTCTTGCGACTCCCACTTATGCTACACCTCTCATGATTCTTCACAAAGTCAGACTAGAGTCAAGCTCAACAGGTCTTCTTTCCCGCTAAATTTGCCAAGCCCGTTCCCTTGGCTGTGGTTTCGCTAGATAGTAGATAGGGACAGTGGGAATCTCGTTGATCCATTCGTGCGCGTCGGTAGTTAGCCGACGAGGCATTTGGCTACCTAAGAGAGTCATAGTTACTCCCGCCGTTTACCCGCGCTTACTCAAGTTTCCTTGGCTTAACATTCAGAGCACTGGGCAGAAATCAGACACGGTCAACATCCTGCAAGGACCATCCGTCTCCTCTGTTTTAATTAGACAGTCGGATTCCCGGAGTTCGTGCCAGTTCTAAACTGGTTGTTCAGCGCCAATCGAAGTACTATATCTTGCGAAATAGCACGCAGCTGAAGCACTCCACAAGCAGTCCTCACTACTAGTCCACAAGCGCCGCCCCGTAAGGAAGCTCAAGCAGCCACGAGCAAAGTCCAACCAGTTTCACACAACAGCCCGACTGACCCAACCTTTAGAGCCAATTCTTTTCCCGAAGTTACGAATCTAATTTGCCGACTTCCCTTACCTACATTATTCTATCGACTAGAGGCTGTTCACCTTGGAGACCTGCTGCGGATATGGGTACGATCAGGCAGGAGATTTTAAATTGCCTCCCTCGCATTTTCACGGCTCATGTGGAGCACACGGGACACAACAGGAAACCGCTGCGCTTTACAAGACCAGTATCCCTATCTCAGGCTGAGCCACTTCCAGGGACATGATCTCTAAACCAGAAAAGAGAACTCTGGCCCGGACTCCACACGAGGTCTGCGAGTTCGTTTGCGTCACCGCGCAAAGTAATCCTCGCGGATCACAATCTCCCATGCCTGGTGTGGGAATATAACCCACTTCCCTTCGGCAACCAGGTAGACAAGTTACCGTTAAGTATCTCATCTCCCCGCAGTGTCTAGACGGCTTTAGCCGGTGCCTTAGGATCGACTGACCCACATTCAACTGCTGTTCACGTGGAACCCTTCTCCACTTCAGTCTTCAAGGATCTCACTTGAATATTTGCTACTACCACCAAGATCTGCACTAGTGGAAGCTCCAGCTGGGTGCACACCCAAAGCCTTCAACGCAACCACTACGACCCTCTTACACGTCATTGCCACAAACAAAACGTCATTGCACAAAAACGTCATTGGCACAAAACTCATTGCACAAAAACACGTCATTGCATGACTGTTTAACAAAATACAAGCTTATGACGGCAGAGTATAGGTGACCCGCTCCAGCGCCATCCATTTTCAGGGCTAGTTGATTCGGCAGGTGAGTTGTTACACACTCCTTAGCGGATTCCGACTTCCATGGCCACCGTCCTGCTGTCTGTATCAACCAACACCTTTTATGGGGTCTAATGAGCGGATACTTTGGCACCGCAACTCCGCGTTTGGTTCATCCCACATCGCCAGTTCTGCTTACCAAAAATGGCCCACTTGGAGCTCGTATTCAACGCCAAAGTTCAAAATCAAGCAACTTTGACATCATAACCATTTAGAGTTTGAGAATAGGTTAAGAACATTTCGTTCCCAAGTCCTCTAATCATTCGCTTTACCGAGTATAACTACTCTTGAGCTCCAGCTATCCTGGGGGAAACTTCAGAGGGGGAACCAGCTACTAGATGGTTCGATTAGTCTTTCGCCCCTATACCCAAGTCAGACGATCGATTTGCACGTCAGAACCGCTTCGGACTTCCACCAGAGTTTCCTCTGGCTTCGTCCTGCTCAGGAATAGTTCACCATCTTTCGGGTCTCACCGCGTACGCTCTTCCGCCACCCTACTGTAAACAGTTAGAATGGGGCCATGCTACACTTTTTTACAAGATCGCACATCAGACTCTAAAGACTCATTTACTTTCATTTCGCTTTTAAGTTTTTAACACCCAAAAACTTGCGCACACGATAAACTCCTTGGTCCGTGTTTCAAGACGGGTCGGATAGATGACCGGATTTTTATTTTGGAAGGAGTACGAGAGCATTAACTGGACCGAACTAATTGAAAAGCACGTGTCGCATGCGACCGTAACTTACACTCAGATCTGTCCAATAAATACACGTGAGCCATACTCAAATGCCCAAGACAAAAAATGCTAACACCGTTTGGGTACCAGCAAGCTGGCCTCAAAACGACGGAAACAAATCTGCCTCAAACATCCCCAAGCACCAATCAAGTAAATGCACCACAAAATAGTATGCTGATTCCCTCTGTCCAATCTGGAGCTCAGAGGTCACAACATAAAAATAATGTAACTGAATAATTGAATGATACGCCGACTCTATCGTTTCCACCTTACCGGTTTCACGTCCTCTTTAACTCTCTCTTCAAAGTGCTTTGCAACTTTCCTTCACAGTACTTGTTTGCTATCGGTCTCGTGGCAATATTAAGTCTTAGATGAAGTTTACCACCGACTTTGGGCTGCGATCCCAAACAACCCGACTCTAAAGCACGCAAATATCGATCAATTATCTCAACGTACAGGACTTGCACCTTCTGTGGAACCTCTATCAAGGGGACTTGTTTGAGACAAAAGATCAAAGTTTACGACTTATACGCTACACCTCATAATGCCTGAGGCAAAACGATTTAGCGATGGACTTTTCCCTTTTCACTCGCCGTTACTGGGGAATCCTATTTAGTTTCTTTTCCTCCGCTTACTGATATGCTTAAGTTCAGCGGGTGCTCTCGACTGAGTTCAGGTCAAAATTGTTTGATTTTCACAGTTAGATTTAATACATGAATAAACAAAAATCCTTTTAAAATATAAAGCAACAACATCATTATAGAAATTAAAGCTTCCGCTATAAGAGAAAATGACCCTGAACCAGACGTTGCAAAGAGTTTGACCTCAATGCGGCCATTTGCGTTCAAAACTTTTGTGCTCAATACTTCTGCAGTTCGCAATAATTATCGCAGTTTGCTGCGTTCTTCATCGATCCACGAGCCTAGTGATCCACCGATAAGGGTAGAATTTTAGTTTTTTTTTAAAATGTAGAGAAAAAAAAGGTTGCTGGCGGCCTCACTTAAGAGGCTCATTAGGTCTTAAACTCATTAGAGTCCTAACATGTCACCACATATACAGCCACGGACGTTCACAACCGTATCAGCAACACTTAGACACCAGCGACAGCCGTTTCACAACGATCATTTCATTGCGAATTCAAATTTGAACATCACATAAAGTAATGATCCAGCAGCAGGTTCACCTACAGCTACCTTGTTACGACTTTTGCCCGGTTCAAGCCACTGCGATTAAATTGGTTTCCATCAAAGTAATTTAGAAAAATTAAATCAACGGTCCCCAAATTTCTCGAAATGGCTCAGTCCCGGGCAGCGACGGGCGGTGTGTACAAAGGGCAGGGACGTAATCAACGCGAGCTGATGACTCGCACTTACTTGGAATTCCTCGTTCACGGAAAATAATTGCAATTTCCGATCCCAATCACGGCAAATTTTCAATGGTTTACCCGCCCCTTTCAGGGTAGGACAAGCACGTTGATTTTGCCAGTGTAGCGCGCGTGCAGCCCCGGACATCTAAGGGCATCACAGACCTGTTATTGCTCAATTTCTTTCGGCTGAACGCCGCAAATCCCTCTAAGAAGCTGTATACACTAAGAGTATGTACCAACTATTTAGTAGGTTAGAGTCTCGCTCGTTATCGGAATAAACCAGACAAATCACTCCACGAACTAAGAACGGCCATGCACTGAATCATGAAAATGCACTGAATCATGCACTGAACCACTGAATCATGAAAAAGCTATCAATCTGTCAATCCTCACAGTGTCCGGGCCGGGTGAGTTTCCCCGTGTTGAGTCAAATTAAGCCGCAGGCTCCACTCCTGGTGGTGCCCTTCCGTCAATTCCTTTAAGTTTCAGCTTTGCAACCATACTTCCCCCGGAACCGGAAGACTTTCGTTTCGGGAAGCTCCCCACCAAGGCAATATAATTTCCATCGGCGGATCGCTAGTTGGCATCGTTACGGTCAGAACTAGGGCGGTATCTGATCGCCTTCGAACCTCTGACTTTCGTTCTTGATTAATAAAAAACATTCTTGGCAAATGCTTTCGCTGTAGTTGTCTGGCCACGGTCCAAGAATTTCACCTCTCACGGGACCATACAAATGCCCCGTTTGTCTGTTAACCATTATCTCAGTCCGTAAAACCAATAAAACTGAACCGAAATCATTTTCTATTATTCCATGCACGATCATTCAAGCGAAAACGCCTGTTTGAAGCACTCTGATTTGTTCAAAGTAAACTTGCAATGCCTGTTAAGAATCCTGTTAAGGACTCAAAACCGAACATTACGATAAATCGATAACACCTAGAGACACCCGAAGGGTTCCAAGGTATCGATACGAATCCAACTATGAGCTTTCTAACCGCAGCAATAATTCTATGTATTTGCAGAGCTGGAATTACCGCGGCTGCTGGCACCAGACTTGCCCTCTGCTGATACTCGTTAAAGGGTTTAAATTGTACCCATTCCGATGACCGGCCTCAAAGAGAACAGTCTCGTTATTTCTCGTCACTACCTCCTGGAGCCGAGAGTGGGTAATTTGCGCGCCTGCTGCCATCCTTAGACGTAGTGGCCATTTCTCAGGCCCCTTCTCCGGAGTCGAACCCTGATCCTCCGTTATCCGTCACCACCACGGGAGTCGATTATGCTCCCGTCAAGTTGATAAAGTGGACGCTTGAAAGACACGCCGCCGGCACAAGGCCATGCGGTCAGCTAAGTTATTCTGAGTCAACAAGAAGCAGCCGAAGCCGCGTGGTTTTGTTCTAATAAATGCGCTTTTCCGTAAGGACAAAGCTTTAGTGCATGTATTAGCTCTAGCTTTTCCACAGTTATCCATTTAGACAATCAAGATCAAGTAAATAATGGCCATTCTAATGAGCCGTTCGCGGTTTCTCGATAAACGATTAAACTTATACATGCATGGCTTAATCTTTGAAATAAACACATCAGTTCAGGCAGGATCAACCAGATATCTTTTATTTAGGTATTTAGCAAAGCTTGAATTACCGAGACTGCTGGTAATTAAGCTGTCATTAATAATGATTACATTGATAATTTTAGAATTCAAAATCCCGAAATAAAAGTCGAAAATTAAAAATTAATGACAGCTGATAACATACTAAATATCCTTTGCAAAAGAATGTCAATAATTAATTATAATTATAAATTCACAAAAGTTATAATCGGCTAAATTCCTGACAATTGCCAGAAGCCAAATTAATTTTGCAGCGAGAGTCAATAAAGGATTGTTAGAAGTTTATTGTTATAAGTTTAATTTTATAAACTTTAAAAGTTTTAAAAAATAAATAACAATAAACTTTATTCTTCAAAAAACAAAGCTTATTATAATAATAAACTTTAAATTTTTCAAAAAATTTTTTAATCCTATTATTTCTCTCCACGAGTTTCTAGATTAGCCCAATTTGAGTTTTCCTTTAAACCATTCCCGCGAACAGCGAACATCGAAAAGCCACGCCCACTTTGCCTCAGCGAAATTTGTTTTAAATATTAAGAAATTGACAACCCATTGATTACGACCATACCGCGTTGAAAGCACGCCATCCCGTCCGATCTGGCAAGTTAAGCAACGCTGGGCTTCCTTAGTACTTGGAACGGAGACGTCCTGGGAATCGGGAGTGTCGTAATCTTTTTTTAATGATTTGGCAAAAACTTGAGTCAATGAAAACAAATGAGACTATCAAAAACATATTTAATTTTTTTTAAATATTGTAGTTGGCTTCTACGCTGGGCTTCCTTAGTCAACTTAGCCTGGAAAATTCTTTTTTAAAGATGAAATTGCCTGAAATTGCCTGGGGGAACCCTATTGCCTGAACCCTACGACACTTGGTCAATTGCACTTTGGTCTACTTTGCCTGAGGCAATTTTTAATCGGATCGTCACAGACTCTAAACCAAAAATGCCTGGTGAAATTTGATTGCCTGGGGGAACCCTATTGCCTGAACCCTACGACACTTGGTCAATTGCACTTTGGTCTACTTTGCCTGAGGCAATTTTTAATCGGATCGTCACAGACTCTAAACCAAAAATGCCTGGTGAAATTTGATTGCCTGGGGGAACCCTATTGCCTGAACCCTTTCCTTGGCTTAACATTCAGAGCACTGGGCAGAAATCAGACACGGTCAACGTCCTGCAAGGACCATCCGTCTCCTCTGTTTTAATTAGACAGTCGGATTCCCGGAGTTCGTGCCAGTTCTAAACTGGTTGTTCAGCGCCAATCGAAGTACTATATCTTGCGAAATAGCACGCAGCTGAAGCACTCCACAAGCAGTCCTCACTACTAGTCCACAAGCGCCGCCCCGTAAGGAAGCTCAAGCAGCCACGAGCAAAGTCCACCAGTTTCACACAACAGCCCGACTGACCCAACCTTTAGAGCCAATTCTTTTCCCGAAGTTACGAATCTAATTTGCCGACTTCCCTTACCTACATTATTCTATCGACTAGAGGCTGTTCACCTTGGAGACCTGCTGCGGATATGGGTACGATCAGGCAGGAGATTTTAAATTGCCTCCCTCGCATTTTCACGGCTCATGTGGAGCACACGGGACACAACAGGAACCGCTGCGCTTTACAAGACCAGTATCCCTATCTCAGGCTGAGCCACTTCCAGGGACATGATCTCTAAACCAGAAAAGAGAACTCTGGCCCGGACTCCACACGAGGTCCCTACGACACTTGGTCAATTGCACTTTGGTCTACTTTGCCTGAGGCAATTTTTAATCGGATCGTCACAGACTCTAAACCAAAATGCCTGGTGAAATTTGATTGCCTGGGGGAACCCTATTGCCTGAACCCTACGACACTTGGTCAATTGCACTTTGGTCTACTTTGCCTGAGGCAATTTTTAATCGGATCGTCACAGACTCTAAACCCATGATTCTTCACAGTGATTTTCTTCAAGTCTCTCATGATTCTTCACAAGTCAGTCTAGATCTCATGATTCTTCACAAAAAGTCAGAGATAAAAGCTCTCAAACAGTCTTTCCCCGCTAAATTAAATAAGCCCGTTCCCGTGGCCTTGTGGTTTCG
>JARQAB010000328.1:15000-20000 GCA_036172955.1 Meloidogyne arenaria
TAAAGTAATGATCCAGCAGCAGGTTCACCTACAGCTACCTTGTTACGACTTTTGCCCGGTTCAAGCCACTGCGATTAAATTGGTTTCCATCAAAGTAATTTAGAAAAATTAAATCAACGGTCCCCAAATTTCTCGAAATGGCTCAGTCCCGGGCAGCGACGGGCGGTGTGTACAAAGGGCAGGGACGTAATCAACGCGAGCTGATGACTCGCACTTACTTGGAATTCCTCGTTCACGGAAAATAATTGCAATTTCCGATCCCAATCACGGCAAATTTTCAATGGTTTACCCGCCCCTTTCAGGGTAGGACAAGCACGTTGATTTTGCCAGTGTAGCGCGCGTGCAGCCCCGGACATCTAAGGGCATCACAGACCTGTTATTGCTCAATTTCTTTCGGCTGAACGCCGCAAATCCCTCTAAGAAGCTGTATACACTAAGAGTATGTACCAACTATTTAGTAGGTTAGAGTCTCGCTCGTTATCGGAATAAACCAGACAAATCACTCCACGAACTAAGAACGGCCATGCACTGAATCATGAAAATGCACTGAATCATGCACTGAACCACTGAATCATGAAAAAGCTATCAATCTGTCAATCCTCACAGTGTCCGGGCCGGGTGAGTTTCCCCGTGTTGAGTCAAATTAAGCCGCAGGCTCCACTCCTGGTGGTGCCCTTCCGTCAATTCCTTTAAGTTTCAGCTTTGCAACCATACTTCCCCCGGAACCGGAAGACTTTCGTTTCCGGGAAGCTCCCCACCAAGGCAATATAATTTCCATCGGCGGATCGCTAGTTGGCATCGTTTACGGTCAGAACTAGGGCGGTATCTGATCGCCTTCGAACCTCTGACTTTCGTTCTTGATTAATAAAAACATTCTTGGCAAATGCTTTCGCTGTAGTTTGTCTGGCCACGGTCCAAGAATTTCACCTCTCACGGGACCATACAAATGCCCCCGTTTGTCTCTGTTAACCATTATCTCAGTCCGTAAAACCAATAAAACTGAACCGAAATCATTTTCTATTATTCCATGCACGATCATTCAAGCGAAAACGCCTGTTTGAAGCACTCTGATTTGTTCAAAGTAAACTTGCAATGCCTGTTAAGAATCCTGTTAAGGACTCAAAACCGAACATTACGATAAATCGATAACACCTAGAGACACCCGAAGGGTTCCAAGGTATCGATACGAATCCAACTATGAGCTTTCTAACCGCAGCAATAATTCTATGTATTTGCAGAGCTGGAATTACCGCGGCTGCTGGCACCAGACTTGCCCTCTGCTTGATACTCGTTAAAGGGTTTAAATTGTACCCATTCCGATGACCGGCCTCAAAGAGAACAGTCTCGTTATTTCTCGTCACTACCTCCTGGAGCCGAGAGTGGGTAATTTGCGCGCCTGCTGCCATCCTTAGACGTAGTGGCCATTTCTCAGGCCCCTTCTCCGGAGTCGAACCCTGATCCTCCGTTATCCGTCACCACCACGGGAGTCGATTATGCTCCCGTCAAGTTGATAAAGTGGACGCTTGAAAGACACGCCGCCGGCACAAGGCCATGCGGTCAGCTAAGTTATTCTGAGTCAACAAGAAGCAGCCGAAGCCGCGTGGTTTTGTTCTAATAAATGCGCTTTTCCGTAAGGACAAAGCTTTAGTGCATGTATTAGCTCTAGCTTTTCCACAGTTATCCATTTAGACAATCAAGATCAAGTAAATAATGGCCATTCTAATGAGCCGTTCGCGGTTTCTCGATAAACGATTAAACTTATACATGCATGGCTTAATCTTTGAAATAAACACATCAGTTCAGGCAGGATCAACCAGATATCTTTTATTTAGGTATTTAGCAAAGCTTGAATTACCGAGACTGCTGGTAATTAAGCTGTCATTAATAATGATTACATTGATAATTTTAGAATTCAAAATCCCGAAATAAAAGTCGAAAATTAAAAATTAATGACAGCTGATAACATACTAAATATCCTTTGCAAAAGAATGTCAATAATTAATTATAATTATAAATTCACAAAAGTTATAATCGGCTAAATTCCTGACAATTGCCAGAAGCCAAATTAATTTTGCAGCGAGAGTCAATAAAGGATTGTTAGAAGTTTATTGTTATAAGTTTAATTTTATAAACTTTAAAAGTTTTAAAAAATAAATAACAATAAACTTTATTCTTCAAAAAACAAAGCTTATTATAATAAGCTTTAAATTTTTCAAAAAATTTTTTAATCCTATTATTTCTCTCCACGAGTTTCTAGATTAGCCCAATTTGAGTTTTCCTTTAAACCATTCCCGCGAACAGCGAACATCGAAAAGCCACGCCCACTTTGCCTCAGCGAAATTTGTTTTAAATATTAAGAAATTGACAACCCATTGATTACGACCATACCGCGTTGAAAGCACGCCATCCCGTCCGATCTGGCAAGTTAAGCAACGCTGGGCTTCCTTAGTACTTGGAACGGAGACGTCCTGGGAATCGGGAGTGTCGTAATCTTTTTTTAATGATTTGGCAAAAACTTGAGTCAATGAAAACAAATGAGACTATCAAAAACATATTTAATTTTTTTTAATATTGTAGTTGGCTTCTACGCTGGGCTTCCTTAGTCAACTTAGCCTGGAAAATTCTTTTTTAAAGATGAAATTGCCTGAAATTGCCTGGGGGAACCCTATTGCCTGAACCCTACGACACTTGGTCAATTGCACTTTGGTCTACTTTGCCTGAGGCAATTTTTAATCGGATCGTCACAGACTCTAAACCAAAAATGCCTGGTGAAATTTGATTGCCTGGGGGAACCCTATTGCCTGAACCCTACGACACTTGGTCAATTGCACTTTGGTCTACTTTGCCTGAGGCAATTTTTAATCGGATCGTCACAGACTCTAAACCAAAAATGCCTGGTGAAATTTGATTGCCTGGGGGAACCCTATTGCCTGAACCCTTTCCTTGGCTTAACATTCAGAGCACTGGGCAGAAATCAGACACGGTCAACGTCCTGCAAGGACCATCCGTCTCCTCTGTTTTAATTAGACAGTCGGATTCCCGGAGTTCGTGCCAGTTCTAAACTGGTTGTTCAGCGCCAATCGAAGTACTATATCTTGCGAAATAGCACGCAGCTGAAGCACTCCACAAGCAGTCCTCACTACTAGTCCACAAGCGCCGCCCCGTAAGGAAGCTCAAGCAGCCACGAGCAAAGTCCACCAGTTTCACACAACAGCCCGACTGACCCAACCTTTAGAGCCAATTCTTTTCCCGAAGTTACGAATCTAATTTGCCGACTTCCCTTACCTACATTATTCTATCGACTAGAGGCTGTTCACCTTGGAGACCTGCTGCGGATATGGGTACGATCAGGCAGGAGATTTTAAATTGCCTCCCTCGCATTTTCACGGCTCATGTGGAGCACACGGGACACAACAGGAACCGCTGCGCTTTACAAGACCAGTATCCCTATCTCAGGCTATTTCTCGTCACTACCTCCTGGAGCCGAGAGTGGGTAATTTGCGCGCCTGCTGCCATCCTTAGACGTAGTGGCCATTTCTCAGGCCCCTTCTCCGGAGTCGAACCCTGATCCTCCGTTATCCGTCACCACCACGGGAGTCGATTATGCTCCCGTCAAGTTGATAAAGTGGACGCTTGAAAGACACGCCGCCGGCACAAGGCCATGCGGTCAGCTAAGTTATTCTGAGTCAACAAGAAGCAGCCGAAGCCGCGTGGTTTTGTTCTAATAAATGCGCTTTTCCGTAAGGACAAAGCTTTAGTGCATGTATTAGCTCTAGCTTTTCCACAGTTATCCATTTAGACAATCAAGATCAAGTAAATAATGGCCATTCTAATGAGCCGTTCGCGGTTTCTCGATAAACGATTAAACTTATACATGCATGGCTTAATCTTTGAAATAAACACATCAGTTCAGGCAGGATCAACCAGATATCTTTTATTTAGGTATTTAGCAAAGCTTGAATTACCGAGACTGCTGGTAATTAAGCTGTCATTAATAATGATTACATTGATAATTTTAGAATTCAAAATCCCGAAATAAAAGTCGAAAATTAAAAATTAATGACAGCTGATAACATACTAAATATCCTTTGCAAAAGAATGTCAATAATTAATTATAATTATAAATTCACAAAAGTTATAATCGGCTAAATTCCTGACAATTGCCAGAAGCCAAATTAATTTTGCAGCGAGAGTCAATAAAGGATTGTTAGAAGTTTATTGTTATAAGTTTAATTTTATAAACTTTAAAAGTTTTAAAAAATAAATAACAATAAACTTTATTCTTCAAAAAACAAAGCTTATTATAATAATAAACTTTAAATTTTTCAAAAAATTTTTTAATCCTATTATTTCTCTCCACGAGTTTCTAGATTAGCCCAATTTGAGTTTTCCTTTAAACCATTCCCGCGAACAGCGAACATCGAAAAGCCACGCCCACTTTGCCTCAGCGAAATTTGTTTTAAATATTAAGAAATTGACAACCCATTGATTACGACCATACCGCGTTGAAAGCACGCCATCCCGTCCGATCTGGCAAGTTAAGCAACGCTGGGCTTCCTTAGTACTTGGAACGGAGACGTCCTGGGAATCGGGAGTGTCGTAATCTTTTTTAATGATTTGGCAAAAACTTGAGTCAATGAAAACAAATGAGACTATCAAAAACATATTTAATTTTTTTTTAAATATTGTAGTTGGCTTCTACGCTGGGCTTCCTTAGTCAACTTAGCCTGGAAAATTCTTTTTAAAGATGAAATTGCCTGAAATTGCCTGGGGAACCCTATTGCCTGAACCCTACGACACTTGGTCAATTGCACTTTGGTCTACTTTGCCTGAGGCAATTTTTAATCGGATCGTCACAGACTCTAAACCAAAAATGCCTGGTGAAATTTGATTGCCTGGGGGAACCCTATTGCCTGAACCCTACGACACTTGGTCAATTGCACTTTGGTCTACTTTGCCTGAGGCAATTTTTAATCGGATCGTCACAGACTCTAAACCAA
>JARQAB010000328.1:25000-26189 GCA_036172955.1 Meloidogyne arenaria
AACCAGACGTTGCAAAGAGTTTGACCTCAATGCGGCCATTTGCGTTCAAAACTTTTGTGCTCAATACTTCTGCAGTTCGCAATAATTATCGCAGTTTGCTGCGTTCTTCATCGATCCACGAGCCTAGTGATCCACCGATAAGGGTAGAATTTTAGTTTTTTTTAAAATGTAGAGAAAAAAAAGGTTGCTGGCGGCCTCACTTAAGAGGCTCATTAGGTCTTAAACTCATTAGAGTCCTAACATGTCACCACATATACAGCCACGGACGTTCACAACCGTATCAGCAACACTTAGACACCAGCGACAGCCGTTTCACAACGATCATTTCATTGCGAATTCAAATTTGAACATCACATAAAGTAATGATCCAGCAGCAGGTTCACCTACAGCTACCTTGTTACGACTTTTGCCCGGTTCAAGCCACTGCGATTAAATTGGTTTCCATCAAAGTAATTTAGAAAAATTAAATCAACGGTCCCCAATTTCTCGAAATGGCTCAGTCCCGGGCAGCGACGGGCGGTGTGTACAAGGGCAGGGACGTAATCAACGCGAGCTGATGACTCGCACTTACTTGGAATTCCTCGTTCACGGAAAATAATTGCAATTTCCGATCCCAATCACGGCAAATTTTCAATGGTTTACCCGCCCCTTTCAGGGTAGGACAAGCACGTTGATTTTGCCAGTGTAGCGCGCGTGCAGCCCGGACATCTAGGGCATCACAGACCTGTTATTGCTCAATTTCTTTCGGCTGAACGCCGCAAATCCCTCTAAGAAGCTGTATACACTAAGAGTATGTACCAACTATTTAGTAGGTTAGAGTCTCGCTCGTTATCGGAATAAACCAGACAAATCACTCCACGAACTAAGAACGGCCATGCACTGAATCATGAAAATGCACTGAATCATGCACTGAACCACTGAATCATGAAAAAGCTATCAATCTGTCAATCCTCACAGTGTCCGGGCGGGTGAGTTTCCCCGTGTTGAGTCAAATTAAGCCGCAGGCTCACTCCTGGTGGTGCCCTTCCGTCAATTCCTTTAAGTTTCAGCTTTGCAACCATACTTCCCCCGGAACCGGAAGACTTTCGTTTCCGGGAAGCTCCCCACCAAGGCAATATAATTTCCATCGGCGGATCGCTAGTTGGCTCGTTTACGGTCAGAACTAGGGCGGTATCTGATCGCCTTCGAA
>JARQAB010000329.1:0-25768 GCA_036172955.1 Meloidogyne arenaria
TCATAAGCTTGTATTTTGTTAAAAAGTCTTGCAATGACGTGTAAGAGGGTCGTAGTGGTTGCGTTGAAGGCTTTGGGTGTGCACCCAGCTGGAGCTTCCACTAGTGCAGATCTTGGTGGTAGTAGCAAATATTCAAGTGAGATCCTTGAAGACTGAAGTGGAGAAGGGTTCCACGTGAACAGCAGTTGAATGTGGGTCAGTCGATCCTAAGGCACCGGCTAAAGCCGTCTAGACACTGCGGGGAGATGAGATACTTAACGGTAAC
The DNA here is from genome assembly GCA_036172955.1 of Meloidogyne arenaria. Lineage (NCBI taxonomy): Eukaryota > Metazoa > Nematoda > Chromadorea > Rhabditida > Meloidogynidae > Meloidogyne > Meloidogyne arenaria. The sequence goes on from JARQAB010000329.1 coordinate 266, forward strand.
TTGTCTACCTGGTTGCCGAAAGGGAAGTGGGTTAATATTCCACACCAGGCATGGGAGATTGTGATCCGCGAGGATTACTTTGCGCGGTGACGCAAACGAACTCGCAGACCTCGTGTGGAGTCCGGGCCAGAGTTCTCTTTTCTGGTTTAGAGATCATGTCCCTGGAAGTGGCTCAGCCTGAGATAGGGATACTGGTCTTGTAAAGCGCAGCGGTTCCTGTTGTGTCCCGTGTGCTCCACATGAGCCGTGAAAATGCGAGGGAGGCAATTTAAAATCTCCTGCCTGATCGTACCCATATCCGCAGCAGGTCTCCAAGGTGAACAGCCTCTAGTCGATAGAATAATGTAGGTAAGGGAAGTCGGCAAATTAGATTCGTAACTTCGGGAAAAGAATTGGCTCTAAAGGTTGGGTCAGTCGGGCTGTTGTGTGAAACTGGTGGACTTTGCTCGTGGCTGCTTGAGCTTCCTTACGGGGCGGCGCTTGTGGACTAGTAGTGAGGACTGCTTGTGGAGTGCTTCAGCTGCGTGCTATTTCGCAAGATATAGTACTTCGATTGGCGCTGAACAACCAGTTTAGAACTGGCACGAACTCCGGGAATCCGACTGTCTAATTAAAACAGAGGAGACGGATGGTCCTTGCAGGACGTTGACCGTGTCTGATTTCTGCCCAGTGCTCTGAATGTTAAGCCAAGGAAACTTGATTAAGCGCGGGTAAACGGCGGGAGTAACTATGACTCTCTTAAGGTAGCCAAATGCCTCGTCGGCTAACTACCGACGCGCACGAATGGATCAACGAGATTCCCACTGTCCCTATCTACTATCTAGCGAAACCACAGCCAAGGGAACGGGCTTGGCAAATTTAGCGGGGAAAGAAGACCCTGTTGAGCTTGACTCTAGTCTGACTTTGTGAAGAATCATGAGAGGTGTAGCATAAGTGGGAGTCGCAAGACAACAGTGAAATACCACTACTTTCATCGATTCCTTACTTAATCGGTAAAACGGGAGTTGTGTCTAAGGACCTTCATTTTTGTTTTAAGACTAGCCACTCGGTGGTTGGTTGACTCGCGCCGATGACATTGTCAGGCGGGGAGTTTGACTGGGGCGGTACATCTGTCAAATTGTAACGCAGGTGTCCTAAGGCGAGCTCAGAGAGGACGGAAACCTCTCGTTGAGCAAAAAGGCAAATGCTTACTTGATCTTGATTTTCAGTACGAATACAGACCGCGAAAGCGTGGCTTATCGATCCTTTTGAGTTTGTAAAGTTTACAGCAAGAGGTGTCAGAAAAGTTACCACAGGGATAACTCTACTTTGCCTCAGGCAAAGTAGACCAAAGTGCAATTGACCAAGTGTCGTAGGGTTCAGGCAATAGGGTTCCCCCAGGCAATCAAATTTCACCAGGCATTTTTGGTTTAGAGTCTGTGACGATCCGATTAAAAATTGCCTCAGGCAAAGTAGACCAAAGTGCAATTGACCAAGTGTCGTAGGGTTCAGGCAATAGGGTTCCCCCAGGCAATCAAATTTCACCAGGCATTTTTGGTTTAGAGTCTGTGACGATCCGATTAAAAATTGCCTCAGGCAAAGTAGACCAAAGTGCAATTGACCAAGTGTCGTAGGGTTCAGGCAATAGGGTTCCCCCAGGCAATCAAATTTCACCAGGCATTTTTGGTTTAGAGTCTGTGACGATCCGATTAAAAATTGCCTCAGGCAAAGTAGACCAAAGTGCAATTGACCAAGTGTCGTAGGGTTCAGGCAATAGGGTTCCCCCAGGCAATTTCAGGCAATTTCATCTTTAAAAAAGAATTTTCCAGGCTAAGTTGACTAAGGAAGCCCAGCGTAGAAGCCAACTACAATATTTAAAAAAAAATTAAATATGTTTTTGATAGTCTCATTTGTTTTCATTGACTCAAGTTTTTGCCAAATCATTAAAAAAAGATTACGACACTCCCGATTCCCAGGACGTCTCCGTTCCAAGTACTAAGGAAGCCCAGCGTTGCTTAACTTGCCAGATCGGACGGGATGGCGTGCTTTCAACGCGGTATGGTCGTAATCAATGGGTTGTCAATTTCTTAATATTTAAAACAAATTTCGCTGAGGCAAAGTGGGCGTGGCTTTTCGATGTTCGCTGTTCGCGGGAATGGTTTAAAGGAAAACTCAAATTGGGCTAATCTAGAAACTCGTGGAGAGAAATAATAGGATTAAAAAATTTTTTGAAAAATTTAAAGTTTATTATTATAATAAGCTTTGTTTTTTGAAGAATAAAGTTTATTGTTATTTATTTTTTAAAACTTTTAAAGTTTATAAAATTAAACTTATAACAATAAACTTCTAACAATCCTTTATTGACTCTCGCTGCAAAATTAATTTGGCTTCTGGCAATTGTCAGGATTTAGCCGATTATAACTTTTGTGAATTTATAATTATAATTAATTATTGACATTCTTTTGCAAAGGATATTTAGTATGTTATCAGCTGTCATTAATTTTTAATTTTCGACTTTTATTTCGGGATTTTGAATTCTAAAATTATCAATGTAATCATTATTAATGACAGCTTAATTACCAGCAGTCTCGGTAATTCAAGCTTTGCTAAATACCTAAATAAAAGATATCTGGTTGATCCTGCCTGAACTGATGTGTTTATTTCAAAGATTAAGCCATGCATGTATAAGTTTAATCGTTTATCGAGAAACCGCGAACGGCTCATTAGAATGGCCATTATTTACTTGATCTTGATTGTCTAAATGGATAACTGTGGAAAAGCTAGAGCTAATACATGCACTAAAGCTTTGTCCTTACGGAAAAGCGCATTTATTAGAACAAAACCACGCGGCTTCGGCTGCTTCTTGTTGACTCAGAATAACTTAGCTGACCGCATGGCCTTGTGCCGGCGACGTGTCTTTCAAGCGTCCACTTTATCAACTTGACGGGAGCATAATCGACTCCCGTGGTGGTGACGGATAACGGAGGATCAGGGTTCGACTCCGGAGAAGGGGCCTGAGAAATGGCCACTACGTCTAAGGATGGCAGCAGGCGCGCAAATTACCCACTCTCGGCTCCAGGAGGTAGTGACGAGAAATAACGAGACTGTTCTCTTTGAGGCCGGTCATCGGAATGGGTACAATTTAAACCCTTTAACGAGTATCAAGCAGAGGGCAAGTCTGGTGCCAGCAGCCGCGGTAATTCCAGCTCTGCAAATACATAGAATTATTGCTGCGGTTAGAAAGCTCATAGTTGGATTCGTATCGATACCTTGGAACCCTTCGGGTGTCTCTAGGTGTTATCGATTTATCGTAATGTTCGGTTTTGAGTCCTTAACAGGATTCTTAACAGGCATTGCAAGTTTACTTTGAACAAATCAGAGTGCTTCAAACAGGCGTTTTCGCTTGAATGATCGTGCATGGAATAATAGAAAATGATTTCGGTTCAGTTTTATTGGTTTTACGGACTGAGATAATGGTTAACAGAGACAAACGGGGGCATTTGTATGGTCCCGTGAGAGGTGAAATTCTTGGACCGTGGCCAGACAAACTACAGCGAAAGCATTTGCCAAGAATGTTTTTATTAATCAAGAACGAAAGTCAGAGGTTCGAAGGCGAGTTGCGGTGCCAAAGTATCCGCTCATTAGACCCCATAAAAGGTGTTGGTTGATACAGACAGCAGGACGGTGGCCATGGAAGTCGGAATCCGCTAAGGAGTGTGTAACAACTCACCTGCCGAATCAACTAGCCCTGAAAATGGATGGCGCTGGAGCGGGTCACCTATACTCTGCCGTCATAAGCTTGTATTTTGTTAAAAAGTCTTGCAATGACGTGTAAGAGGGTCGTAGTGGTTGCGTTGAAGGCTTTGGGTGTGCACCCAGCTGGAGCTTCCACTAGTGCAGATCTTGGTGGTAGTAGCAAATATTCAAGTGAGATCCTTGAAGACTGAAGTGGAGAAGGGTTCCACGTGAACAGCAGTTGAATGTGGGTCAGTCGATCCTAAGGCACCGGCTAAAGCCGTCTAGACACTGCGGGGAGATGAGATACTTAACGGTAACTTGTCTACCTGGTTGCCGAAAGGGAAGTGGGTTAATATTCCCACACCAGGCATGGGAGATTGTGATCCGCGAGGATTACTTTGCGCGGTGACGCAAACGAACTCGCAGACCTCGTGTGGAGTCCGGGCCAGAGTTCTCTTTTCTGGTTTAGAGATCATGTCCCTGGAAGTGGCTCAGCCTGAGATAGGGATACTGGTCTTGTAAAGCGCAGCGGTTCCTGTTGTGTCCCGTGTGCTCCACATGAGCCGTGAAAATGCGAGGGAGGCAATTTAAAATCTCCTGCCTGATCGTACCCATATCCGCAGCAGGTCTCCAAGGTGAACAGCCTCTAGTCGATAGAATAATGTAGGTAAGGGAAGTCGGCAAATTAGATTCGTAACTTCGGGAAAAGAATTGGCTCTAAAGGTTGGGTCAGTCGGGCTGTTGTGTGAAACTGGTGGACTTTGCTCGTGGCTGCTTGAGCTTCCTTACGGGGCGGCGCTTGTGGACTAGTAGTGAGGACTGCTTGTGGAGTGCTTCAGCTGCGTGCTATTTCGCAAGATATAGTACTTCGATTGGCGCTGAACAACCAGTTTAGAACTGGCACGAACTCCGGGAATCCGACTGTCTAATTAAAACAGAGGAGACGGATGGTCCTTGCAGGACGTTGACCGTGTCTGATTTCTGCCCAGTGCTCTGAATGTTAAGCCAAGGAAACTTGATTAAGCGCGGGTAAACGGCGGGAGTAACTATGACTCTCTTAAGGTAGCCAAATGCCTCGTCGGCTAACTACCGACGCGCACGAATGGATCAACGAGATTCCCACTGTCCCTATCTACTATCTAGCGAAACCACAGCCAAGGGAACGGGCTTGGCAAATTTAGCGGGGAAAGAAGACCCTGTTGAGCTTGACTCTAGTCTGACTTTGTGAAGAATCATGAGAGGTGTAGCATAAGTGGGAGTCGCAAGACAACAGTGAAATACCACTACTTTCATCGATTCCTTACTTAATCGGTAAAACGGGAGTTGTGTCTAAGGACCTTCATTTTTGTTTTAAGACTAGCCACTCGGTGGTTGGTTGACTCGCGCCGATGACATTGTCAGGCGGGGAGTTTGACTGGGGCGGTACATCTGTCAAATTGTAACGCAGGTGTCCTAAGGCGAGCTCAGAGAGGACGGAAACCTCTCGTTGAGCAAAAAGGCAAATGCTTACTTGATCTTGATTTTCAGTACGAATACAGACCGCGAAAGCGTGGCTTATCGATCCTTTTGAGTTTGTAAAGTTTACAGCAAGAGGTGTCAGAAAAGTTACCACAGGGATAACTCTACTTTGCCTCAGGCAAAGTAGACCAAAGTGCAATTGACCAAGTGTCGTAGGGTTCAGGCAATAGGGTTCCCCCAGGCAATCAAATTTCACCAGGCATTTTTGGTTTAGAGTCTGTGACGATCCGATTAAAAATTGCCTCAGGCAAAGTAGACCAAAGTGCAATTGACCAAGTGTCGTAGGGTTCAGGCAATAGGGTTCCCCCAGGCAATCAAATTTCACCAGGCATTTTTGGTTTAGAGTCTGTGACGATCCGATTAAAAATTGCCTCAGGCAAAGTAGACCAAAGTGCAATTGACCAAGTGTCGTAGGGTTCAGGCAATAGGGTTCCCCCAGGCAATCAAATTTCACCAGGCATTTTTGGTTTAGAGTCTGTGACGATCCGATTAAAAATTGCCTCAGGCAAAGTAGACCAAAGTGCAATTGACCAAGTGTCGTAGGGTTCAGGCAATAGGGTTCCCCCAGGCAATTTCAGGCAATTTCATCTTTAAAAAAGAATTTTCCAGGCTAAGTTGACTAAGGAAGCCCAGCGTAGAAGCCAACTACAATATTTAAAAAAAAATTAAATATGTTTTTGATAGTCTCATTTGTTTTCATTGACTCAAGTTTTTGCCAAATCATTAAAAAAAGATTACGACACTCCCGATTCCCAGGACGTCTCCGTTCCAAGTACTAAGGAAGCCCAGCGTTGCTTAACTTGCCAGATCGGACGGGATGGCGTGCTTTCAACGCGGTATGGTCGTAATCAATGGGTTGTCAATTTCTTAATATTTAAAACAAATTTCGCTGAGGCAAAGTGGGCGTGGCTTTTCGATGTTCGCTGTTCGCGGGAATGGTTTAAAGGAAAACTCAAATTGGGCTAATCTAGAAACTCGTGGAGAGAAATAATAGGATTAAAAAATTTTTTGAAAAATTTAAAGTTTATTATTATAATAAGCTTTGTTTTTTGAAGAATAAAGTTTATTGTTATTTATTTTTTAAAACTTTTAAAGTTTATAAAATTAAACTTATAACAATAAACTTCTAACAATCCTTTATTGACTCTCGCTGCAAAATTAATTTGGCTTCTGGCAATTGTCAGGAATTTAGCCGATTATAACTTTTGTGAATTTATAATTATAATTAATTATTGACATTCTTTTGCAAAGGATATTTAGTATGTTATCAGCTGTCATTAATTTTTAATTTTCGACTTTTATTTCGGGATTTTGAATTCTAAAATTATCAATGTAATCATTATTAATGACAGCTTAATTACCAGCAGTCTCGGTAATTCAAGCTTTGCTAAATACCTAAATAAAAGATATCTGGTTGATCCTGCCTGAACTGATGTGTTTATTTCAAAGATTAAGCCATGCATGTATAAGTTTAATCGTTTATCGAGAAACCGCGAACGGCTCATTAGAATGGCCATTATTTACTTGATCTTGATTGTCTAAATGGATAACTGTGGAAAAGCTAGAGCTAATACATGCACTAAAGCTTTGTCCTTACGGAAAAGCGCATTTATTAGAACAAAACCACGCGGCTTCGGCTGCTTCTTGTTGACTCAGAATAACTTAGCTGACCGCATGGCCTTGTGCCGGCGGCGTGTCTTTCAAGCGTCCACTTTATCAACTTGACGGGAGCATAATCGACTCCCGTGGTGGTGACGGATAACGGAGGATCAGGGTTCGACTCCGGAGAAGGGGCCTGAGAAATGGCCACTACGTCTAAGGATGGCAGCAGGCGCGCAAATTACCCACTCTCGGCTCCAGGAGGTAGTGACGAGAAATAACGAGACTGTTCTCTTTGAGGCCGGTCATCGGAATGGGTACAATTTAAACCCTTTAACGAGTATCAAGCAGAGGGCAAGTCTGGTGCCAGCAGCCGCGGTAATTCCAGCTCTGCAAATACATAGAATTATTGCTGCGGTTAGAAAGCTCATAGTTGGATTCGTATCGATACCTTGGAACCCTTCGGGTGTCTCTAGGTGTTATCGATTTATCGTAATGTTCGGTTTTGAGTCCTTAACAGGATTCTTAACAGGCATTGCAAGTTTACTTTGAACAAATCAGAGTGCTTCAAACAGGCGTTTTCGCTTGAATGATCGTGCATGGAATAATAGAAAATGATTTCGGTTCAGTTTTATTGGTTTTACGGACTGAGATAATGGTTAACAGAGACAAACGGGGGCATTTGTATGGTCCCGTGAGAGGTGAAATTCTTGGACCGTGGCCAGACAAACTACAGCGAAAGCATTTGCCAAGAATGTTTTTATTAATCAAGAACGAAAGTCAGAGGTTCGAAGGCGATCAGATACCGCCCTAGTTCTGACCGTAAACGATGCCAACTAGCGATCCGCCGATGGAAATTATATTGCCTTGGTGGGGAGCTTCCCGGAAACGAAAGTCTTCCGGTTCCGGGGGAAGTATGGTTGCAAAGCTGAAACTTAAAGGAATTGACGGAAGGGCACCACCAGGAGTGGAGCCTGCGGCTTAATTTGACTCAACACGGGGAAACTCACCCGGCCCGGACACTGTGAGGATTGACAGATTGATAGCTTTTTCATGATTCAGTGGTTCAGTGCATGATTCAGTGCATTTTCATGATTCAGTGCATGGCCGTTCTTAGTTCGTGGAGTGATTTGTCTGGTTTATTCCGATAACGAGCGAGACTCTAACCTACTAAATAGTTGGTACATACTCTTAGTGTATACAGCTTCTTAGAGGGATTTGCGGCGTTCAGCCGAAAGAAATTGAGCAATAACAGGTCTGTGATGCCCTTAGATGTCCGGGGCTGCACGCGCGCTACACTGGCAAAATCAACGTGCTTGTCCTACCCTGAAAGGGGCGGGTAAACCATTGAAAATTTGCCGTGATTGGGATCGGAAATTGCAATTATTTTCCGTGAACGAGGAATTCCAAGTAAGTGCGAGTCATCAGCTCGCGTTGATTACGTCCCTGCCCTTTGTACACACCGCCCGTCGCTGCCCGGGACTGAGCCATTTCGAGAAATTTGGGGACCGTTGATTTAATTTTTCTAAATTACTTTGATGGAAACCAATTTAATCGCAGTGGCTTGAACCGGGCAAAAGTCGTAACAAGGTAGCTGTAGGTGAACCTGCTGCTGGATCATTACTTTATGTGATGTTCAAATTTGAATTCGCAATGAAATGATCGTTGTGAAACGGCTGTCGCTGGTGTCTAAGTGTTGCTGATACGGTTGTGAACGTCCGTGGCTGTATATGTGGTGACATGTTAGGACTCTAATGAGTTTAAGACCTAATGAGCCTCTTAAGTGAGGCCGCCAGCAACCTTTTTTTTCTCTACATTTTAAAAAAAAAACTAAAATTCTACCCTTATCGGTGGATCACTAGGCTCGTGGATCGATGAAGAACGCAGCAAACTGCGATAATTATTGCGAACTGCAGAAGTATTGAGCACAAAAGTTTTGAACGCAAATGGCCGCATTGAGGTCAAACTCTTTGCAACGTCTGGTTCAGGGTCATTTTCTCTTATAGCGGAAGCTTTAATTTCTATAATGATGTTGTTGCTTTATATTTTAAAAGGATTTTTGTTTATTCATGTATTAAATCTAACTGTGAAAATCAAACAATTTTGACCTGAACTCAGTCGAGAGCACCCGCTGAACTTAAGCATATCAGTAAGCGGAGGAAAAGAAACTAAATAGGATTCCCCCAGTAACGGCGAGTGAAAAGGGAAAAGTCCATCGCTAAATCGTTTTGCCTCAGGCATTATGAGGTGTAGCGTATAAGTCGTAAACTTTGATCTTTTGTCTCAAACAAGTCCCCTTGATAGAGGTTCCACAGAAGGTGCAAGTCCTGTACGTTGAGATAATTGATCGATATTTGCGTGCTTTAGAGTCGGGTTGTTTGGGATCGCAGCCCAAAGTCGGTGGTAAACTTCATCTAAGACTTAATATTGCCACGAGACCGATAGCAAACAAGTACTGTGAAGGAAAGTTGCAAAGCACTTTGAAGAGAGAGTTAAAGAGGACGTGAAACCGGTAAGGTGGAAACGGATAGAGTCGGCGTATCATTCAATTATTCAGTTACATTATTTTTATGTTGTGACCTCTGAGCTCCAGATTGGGACAGAGGGAATCAGCATAATTTTTTGTGGTGCATTTACTTGATTGGTGCTTGGGGATGTTTGAGGCAGATTTGTTTCCGTCGTTTTGAGGCCAGCTTGCTGGTACCCAAACGGTGTTAGCATTTTTTGTCTTGGGCATTTGAGTATGGCTCACGTGTATTTATTGGACAGATCTGAGTGTAAGTTACGGTCGCATGCGACACGTGCTTTTCAATTAGTTCGGTCCAGTTAATGCTCTCGTACTCGTTCCCCATGTAAAAGCCGGTCATCTATCCGACCCGTCTTGAAACACGGACCAAGGAGTTTATCGTGTGCGCAAGTTTTTGGGTGTTAAAAACTTAAAAGCGAAATGAAAGTAAATGACTCTTTAGAGTCTGATGTGCGATCTTGTAAAAAAGTGTAGCATGGCCCCATTCTAACTGTTTACAGTAGGGTGGCGGAAGAGCGTACGCGGTGAGACCCGAAAGATGGTGAACTATTCCTGAGCAGGACGAAGCCAGAGGAAACTCTGGTGGAAGTCCGAAGCGGTTCTGACGTGCAAATCGATCGTCTGACTTGGGTATAGGGGCGAAAGACTAATCGAACCATCTAGTAGCTGGTTCCCTCTGAAGTTTCCCCCAGGATAGCTGGAGCTCAAGAGTAGTTATACTCGGTAAAGCGAATGATTAGAGGACTTGGGAACGAAATGTTCTTAACCTATTCTCAAACTCTAAATGGTTATGATGTCAAAGTTGCTTGATTTTGAACTTTGGCGTTGAATACGAGCTCCAAGTGGGCCATTTTTGGTAAGCAGAACTGGCGATGTGGGATGAACCAAACGCGGAGTTGCGGTGCCAAAGTATCCGCTCATTAGACCCCATAAAAGGTGTTGGTTGATACAGACAGCAGGACGGTGGCCATGGAAGTCGGAATCCGCTAAGGAGTGTGTAACAACTCACCTGCCGAATCAACTAGCCCTGAAAATGGATGGCGCTGGAGCGGGTCACCTATACTCTGCCGTCATAAGCTTGTATTTTGTTAAAAAGTCTTGCAATGACGTGTAAGAGGGTCGTAGTGGTTGCGTTGAAGGCTTTGGGTGTGCACCCAGCTGGAGCTTCCACTAGTGCAGATCTTGGTGGTAGTAGCAAATATTCAAGTGAGATCCTTGAAGACTGAAGTGGAGAAGGGTTCCACGTGAACAGCAGTTGAATGTGGGTCAGTCGATCCTAAGGCACCGGCTAAAGCCGTCTAGACACTGCGGGGAGATGAGATACTTAACGGTAACTTGTCTACCTGGTTGCCGAAAGGGAAGTGGGTTAATATTCCCACACCAGGCATGGGAGATTGTGATCCGCGAGGATTACTTTGCGCGGTGACGCAAACGAACTCGCAGACCTCGTGTGGAGTCCGGGCCAGAGTTCTCTTTTCTGGTTTAGAGATCATGTCCCTGGAAGTGGCTCAGCCTGAGATAGGGATACTGGTCTTGTAAAGCGCAGCGGTTCCTGTTGTGTCCCGTGTGCTCCACATGAGCCGTGAAAATGCGAGGGAGGCAATTTAAAATCTCCTGCCTGATCGTACCCATATCCGCAGCAGGTCTCCAAGGTGAACAGCCTCTAGTCGATAGAATAATGTAGGTAAGGGAAGTCGGCAAATTAGATTCGTAACTTCGGGAAAAGAATTGGCTCTAAAGGTTGGGTCAGTCGGGCTGTTGTGTGAAACTGGTGGACTTTGCTCGTGGCTGCTTGAGCTTCCTTACGGGGCGGCGCTTGTGGACTAGTAGTGAGGACTGCTTGTGGAGTGCTTCAGCTGCGTGCTATTTCGCAAGATATAGTACTTCGATTGGCGCTGAACAACCAGTTTAGAACTGGCACGAACTCCGGGAATCCGACTGTCTAATTAAAACAGAGGAGACGGATGGTCCTTGCAGGACGTTGACCGTGTCTGATTTCTGCCCAGTGCTCTGAATGTTAAGCCAAGGAAACTTGATTAAGCGCGGGTAAACGGCGGGAGTAACTATGACTCTCTTAAGGTAGCCAAATGCCTCGTCGGCTAACTACCGACGCGCACGAATGGATCAACGAGATTCCCACTGTCCCTATCTACTATCTAGCGAAACCACAGCCAAGGGAACGGGCTTGGCAAATTTAGCGGGGAAAGAAGACCCTGTTGAGCTTGACTCTAGTCTGACTTTGTGAAGAATCATGAGAGGTGTAGCATAAGTGGGAGTCGCAAGACAACAGTGAAATACCACTACTTTCATCGATTCCTTACTTAATCGGTAAAACGGGAGTTGTGTCTAAGGACCTTCATTTTTGTTTTAAGACTAGCCACTCGGTGGTTGGTTGACTCGCGCCGATGACATTGTCAGGCGGGGAGTTTGACTGGGGCGGTACATCTGTCAAATTGTAACGCAGGTGTCCTAAGGCGAGCTCAGAGAGGACGGAAACCTCTCGTTGAGCAAAAAGGCAAATGCTTACTTGATCTTGATTTTCAGTACGAATACAGACCGCGAAAGCGTGGCTTATCGATCCTTTTGAGTTTGTAAAGTTTACAGCAAGAGGTGTCAGAAAAGTTACCACAGGGATAACTCTACTTTGCCTCAGGCAAAGTAGACCAAAGTGCAATTGACCAAGTGTCGTAGGGTTCAGGCAATAGGGTTCCCCCAGGCAATCAAATTTCACCAGGCATTTTTGGTTTAGAGTCTGTGACGATCCGATTAAAAATTGCCTCAGGCAAAGTAGACCAAAGTGCAATTGACCAAGTGTCGTAGGGTTCAGGCAATAGGGTTCCCCCAGGCAATCAAATTTCACCAGGCATTTTTGGTTTAGAGTCTGTGACGATCCGATTAAAAATTGCCTCAGGCAAAGTAGACCAAAGTGCAATTGACCAAGTGTCGTAGGGTTCAGGCAATAGGGTTCCCCCAGGCAATCAAATTTCACCAGGCATTTTTGGTTTAGAGTCTGTGACGATCCGATTAAAAATTGCCTCAGGCAAAGTAGACCAAAGTGCAATTGACCAAGTGTCGTAGGGTTCAGGCAATAGGGTTCCCCCAGGCAATTTCAGGCAATTTCATCTTTAAAAAAGAATTTTCCAGGCTAAGTTGACTAAGGAAGCCCAGCGTAGAAGCCAACTACAATATTTAAAAAAAATTAAATATGTTTTTGATAGTCTCATTTGTTTTCATTGACTCAAGTTTTTGCCAAATCATTAAAAAAAGATTACGACACTCCCGATTCCCAGGACGTCTCCGTTCCAAGTACTAAGGAAGCCCAGCGTTGCTTAACTTGCCAGATCGGACGGGATGGCGTGCTTTCAACGCGGTATGGTCGTAATCAATGGGTTGTCAATTTCTTAATATTTAAAACAAATTTCGCTGAGGCAAAGTGGGCGTGGCTTTTCGATGTTCGCTGTTCGCGGGAATGGTTTAAAGGAAAACTCAAATTGGGCTAATCTAGAAACTCGTGGAGAGAAATAATAGGATTAAAAAATTTTTTGAAAAATTTAAAGTTTATTATTATAATAAGCTTTGTTTTTTGAAGAATAAAGTTTATTGTTATTTATTTTTTAAAACTTTTAAAGTTTATAAAATTAAACTTATAACAATAAACTTCTAACAATCCTTTATTGACTCTCGCTGCAAAATTAATTTGGCTTCTGGCAATTGTCAGGAATTTAGCCGATTATAACTTTTGTGAATTTATAATTATAATTAATTATTGACATTCTTTTGCAAAGGATATTTAGTATGTTATCAGCTGTCATTAATTTTTAATTTTCGACTTTTATTTCGGGATTTTGAATTCTAAAATTATCAATGTAATCATTATTAATGACAGCTTAATTACCAGCAGTCTCGGTAATTCAAGCTTTGCTAAATACCTAAATAAAAGATATCTGGTTGATCCTGCCTGAACTGATGTGTTTATTTCAAAGATTAAGCCATGCATGTATAAGTTTAATCGTTTATCGAGAAACCGCGAACGGCTCATTAGAATGGCCATTATTTACTTGATCTTGATTGTCTAAATGGATAACTGTGGAAAAGCTAGAGCTAATACATGCACTAAAGCTTTGTCCTTACGGAAAAGCGCATTTATTAGAACAAAACCACGCGGCTTCGGCTGCTTCTTGTTGACTCAGAATAACTTAGCTGACCGCATGGCCTTGTGCCGGCGGCGTGTCTTTCAAGCGTCCACTTTATCAACTTGACGGGAGCATAATCGACTCCCGTGGTGGTGACGGATAACGGAGGATCAGGGTTCGACTCCGGAGAAGGGGCCTGAGAAATGGCCACTACGTCTAAGGATGGCAGCAGGCGCGCAAATTACCCACTCTCGGCTCCAGGAGGTAGTGACGAGAAATAACGAGACTGTTCTCTTTGAGGCCGGTCATCGGAATGGGTACAATTTAAACCCTTTAACGAGTATCAAGCAGAGGGCAAGTCTGGTGCCAGCAGCCGCGGTAATTCCAGCTCTGCAAATACATAGAATTATTGCTGCGGTTAGAAAGCTCATAGTTGGATTCGTATCGATACCTTGGAACCCTTCGGGTGTCTCTAGGTGTTATCGATTTATCGTAATGTTCGGTTTTGAGTCCTTAACAGGATTCTTAACAGGCATTGCAAGTTTACTTTGAACAAATCAGAGTGCTTCAAACAGGCGTTTTCGCTTGAATGATCGTGCATGGAATAATAGAAAATGATTTCGGTTCAGTTTTATTGGTTTTACGGACTGAGATAATGGTTAACAGAGACAAACGGGGGCATTTGTATGGTCCCGTGAGAGGTGAAATTCTTGGACCGTGGCCAGACAAACTACAGCGAAAGCATTTGCCAAGAATGTTTTTATTAATCAAGAACGAAAGTCAGAGGTTCGAAGGCGATCAGATACCGCCCTAGTTCTGACCGTAAACGATGCCAACTAGCGATCCGCCGATGGAAATTATATTGCCTTGGTGGGGAGCTTCCCGGAAACGAAAGTCTTCCGGTTCCGGGGGAAGTATGGTTGCAAAGCTGAAACTTAAAGGAATTGACGGAAGGGCACCACCAGGAGTGGAGCCTGCGGCTTAATTTGACTCAACACGGGGAAACTCACCCGGCCCGGACACTGTGAGGATTGACAGATTGATAGCTTTTTCATGATTCAGTGGTTCAGTGCATGATTCAGTGCATTTTCATGATTCAGTGCATGGCCGTTCTTAGTTCGTGGAGTGATTTGTCTGGTTTATTCCGATAACGAGCGAGACTCTAACCTACTAAATAGTTGGTACATACTCTTAGTGTATACAGCTTCTTAGAGGGATTTGCGGCGTTCAGCCGAAAGAAATTGAGCAATAACAGGTCTGTGATGCCCTTAGATGTCCGGGGCTGCACGCGCGCTACACTGGCAAAATCAACGTGCTTGTCCTACCCTGAAAGGGGCGGGTAAACCATTGAAAATTTGCCGTGATTGGGATCGGAAATTGCAATTATTTTCCGTGAACGAGGAATTCCAAGTAAGTGCGAGTCATCAGCTCGCGTTGATTACGTCCCTGCCCTTTGTACACACCGCCCGTCGCTGCCCGGGACTGAGCCATTTCGAGAAATTTGGGGACCGTTGATTTAATTTTTCTAAATTACTTTGATGGAAACCAATTTAATCGCAGTGGCTTGAACCGGGCAAAAGTCGTAACAAGGTAGCTGTAGGTGAACCTGCTGCTGGATCATTACTTTATGTGATGTTCAAATTTGAATTCGCAATGAAATGATCGTTGTGAAACGGCTGTCGCTGGTGTCTAAGTGTTGCTGATACGGTTGTGAACGTCCGTGGCTGTATATGTGGTGACATGTTAGGACTCTAATGAGTTTAAGACCTAATGAGCCTCTTAAGTGAGGCCGCCAGCAACCTTTTTTTTCTCTACATTTTAAAAAAAAACTAAAATTCTACCCTTATCGGTGGATCACTAGGCTCGTGGATCGATGAAGAACGCAGCAAACTGCGATAATTATTGCGAACTGCAGAAGTATTGAGCACAAAAGTTTTGAACGCAAATGGCCGCATTGAGGTCAAACTCTTTGCAACGTCTGGTTCAGGGTCATTTTCTCTTATAGCGGAAGCTTTAATTTCTATAATGATGTTGTTGCTTTATATTTTAAAAGGATTTTTGTTTATTCATGTATTAAATCTAACTGTGAAAATCAAACAATTTTGACCTGAACTCAGTCGAGAGCACCCGCTGAACTTAAGCATATCAGTAAGCGGAGGAAAAGAAACTAAATAGGATTCCCCCAGTAACGGCGAGTGAAAAGGGAAAAGTCCATCGCTAAATCGTTTTGCCTCAGGCATTATGAGGTGTAGCGTATAAGTCGTAAACTTTGATCTTTTGTCTCAAACAAGTCCCCTTGATAGAGGTTCCACAGAAGGTGCAAGTCCTGTACGTTGAGATAATTGATCGATATTTGCGTGCTTTAGAGTCGGGTTGTTTGGGATCGCAGCCCAAAGTCGGTGGTAAACTTCATCTAAGACTTAATATTGCCACGAGACCGATAGCAAACAAGTACTGTGAAGGAAAGTTGCAAAGCACTTTGAAGAGAGAGTTAAAGAGGACGTGAAACCGGTAAGGTGGAAACGGATAGAGTCGGCGTATCATTCAATTATTCAGTTACATTATTTTTATGTTGTGACCTCTGAGCTCCAGATTGGGACAGAGGGAATCAGCATAATTTTTTGTGGTGCATTTACTTGATTGGTGCTTGGGGATGTTTGAGGCAGATTTGTTTCCGTCGTTTTGAGGCCAGCTTGCTGGTACCCAAACGGTGTTAGCATTTTTTGTCTTGGGCATTTGAGTATGGCTCACGTGTATTTATTGGACAGATCTGAGTGTAAGTTACGGTCGCATGCGACACGTGCTTTTCAATTAGTTCGGTCCAGTTAATGCTCTCGTACTCGTTCCCCATGTAAAAGCCGGTCATCTATCCGACCCGTCTTGAAACACGGACCAAGGAGTTTATCGTGTGCGCAAGTTTTTGGGTGTTAAAAACTTAAAAGCGAAATGAAAGTAAATGACTCTTTAGAGTCTGATGTGCGATCTTGTAAAAAAGTGTAGCATGGCCCCATTCTAACTGTTTACAGTAGGGTGGCGGAAGAGCGTACGCGGTGAGACCCGAAAGATGGTGAACTATTCCTGAGCAGGACGAAGCCAGAGGAAACTCTGGTGGAAGTCCGAAGCGGTTCTGACGTGCAAATCGATCGTCTGACTTGGGTATAGGGGCGAAAGACTAATCGAACCATCTAGTAGCTGGTTCCCTCTGAAGTTTCCCCCAGGATAGCTGGAGCTCAAGAGTAGTTATACTCGGTAAAGCGAATGATTAGAGGACTTGGGAACGAAATGTTCTTAACCTATTCTCAAACTCTAAATGGTTATGATGTCAAAGTTGCTTGATTTTGAACTTTGGCGTTGAATACGAGCTCCAAGTGGGCCATTTTTGGTAAGCAGAACTGGCGATGTGGGATGAACCAAACGCGGAGTTGCGGTGCCAAAGTATCCGCTCATTAGACCCCATAAAAGGTGTTGGTTGATACAGACAGCAGGACGGTGGCCATGGAAGTCGGAATCCGCTAAGGAGTGTGTAACAACTCACCTGCCGAATCAACTAGCCCTGAAAATGGATGGCGCTGGAGCGGGTCACCTATACTCTGCCGTCATAAGCTTGTATTTTGTTAAAAAGTCTTGCAATGACGTGTAAGAGGGTCGTAGTGGTTGCGTTGAAGGCTTTGGGTGTGCACCCAGCTGGAGCTTCCACTAGTGCAGATCTTGGTGGTAGTAGCAAATATTCAAGTGAGATCCTTGAAGACTGAAGTGGAGAAGGGTTCCACGTGAACAGCAGTTGAATGTGGGTCAGTCGATCCTAAGGCACCGGCTAAAGCCGTCTAGACACTGCGGGGAGATGAGATACTTAACGGTAACTTGTCTACCTGGTTGCCGAAAGGGAAGTGGGTTAATATTCCCACACCAGGCATGGGAGATTGTGATCCGCGAGGATTACTTTGCGCGGTGACGCAAACGAACTCGCAGACCTCGTGTGGAGTCCGGGCCAGAGTTCTCTTTTCTGGTTTAGAGATCATGTCCCTGGAAGTGGCTCAGCCTGAGATAGGGATACTGGTCTTGTAAAGCGCAGCGGTTCCTGTTGTGTCCCGTGTGCTCCACATGAGCCGTGAAAATGCGAGGGAGGCAATTTAAAATCTCCTGCCTGATCGTACCCATATCCGCAGCAGGTCTCCAAGGTGAACAGCCTCTAGTCGATAGAATAATGTAGGTAAGGGAAGTCGGCAAATTAGATTCGTAACTTCGGGAAAAGAATTGGCTCTAAAGGTTGGGTCAGTCGGGCTGTTGTGTGAAACTGGTGGACTTTGCTCGTGGCTGCTTGAGCTTCCTTACGGGGCGGCGCTTGTGGACTAGTAGTGAGGACTGCTTGTGGAGTGCTTCAGCTGCGTGCTATTTCGCAAGATATAGTACTTCGATTGGCGCTGAACAACCAGTTTAGAACTGGCACGAACTCCGGGAATCCGACTGTCTAATTAAAACAGAGGAGACGGATGGTCCTTGCAGGACGTTGACCGTGTCTGATTTCTGCCCAGTGCTCTGAATGTTAAGCCAAGGAAACTTGATTAAGCGCGGGTAAACGGCGGGAGTAACTATGACTCTCTTAAGGTAGCCAAATGCCTCGTCGGCTAACTACCGACGCGCACGAATGGATCAACGAGATTCCCACTGTCCCTATCTACTATCTAGCGAAACCACAGCCAAGGGAACGGGCTTGGCAAATTTAGCGGGGAAAGAAGACCCTGTTGAGCTTGACTCTAGTCTGACTTTGTGAAGAATCATGAGAGGTGTAGCATAAGTGGGAGTCGCAAGACAACAGTGAAATACCACTACTTTCATCGATTCCTTACTTAATCGGTAAAACGGGAGTTGTGTCTAAGGACCTTCATTTTTGTTTTAAGACTAGCCACTCGGTGGTTGGTTGACTCGCGCCGATGACATTGTCAGGCGGGGAGTTTGACTGGGGCGGTACATCTGTCAAATTGTAACGCAGGTGTCCTAAGGCGAGCTCAGAGAGGACGGAAACCTCTCGTTGAGCAAAAAGGCAAATGCTTACTTGATCTTGATTTTCAGTACGAATACAGACCGCGAAAGCGTGGCTTATCGATCCTTTTGAGTTTGTAAAGTTTACAGCAAGAGGTGTCAGAAAAGTTACCACAGGGATAACTCTACTTTGCCTCAGGCAAAGTAGACCAAAGTGCAATTGACCAAGTGTCGTAGGGTTCAGGCAATAGGGTTCCCCCAGGCAATCAAATTTCACCAGGCATTTTTGGTTTAGAGTCTGTGACGATCCGATTAAAAATTGCCTCAGGCAAAGTAGACCAAAGTGCAATTGACCAAGTGTCGTAGGGTTCAGGCAATAGGGTTCCCCCAGGCAATCAATATTCACCAGGCATTTTTGGTTTAGAGTCTGTGACGATCCGATTAAAAATTGCCTCAGGCAAAGTAGACCAAAGTGCAATTGACCAAGTGTCGTAGGGTTCAGGCAATAGGGTTCCCCCAGGCAATCAAATTTCACCAGGCATTTTTGGTTTAGAGTCTGTGACGATCCGATTAAAAATTGCCTCAGGCAAAGTAGACCAAAGTGCAATTGACCAAGTGTCGTAGGGTTCAGGCAATAGGGTTCCCCCAGGCAATTTCAGGCAATTTCATCTTTAAAAAAGAATTTTCCAGGCTAAGTTGACTAAGGAAGCCCAGCGTAGAAGCCAACTACAATATTTAAAAAAAAATTAAATATGTTTTTGATAGTCTCATTTGTTTTCATTGACTCAAGTTTTTGCCAAATCATTAAAAAAAGATTACGACACTCCCGATTCCCAGGACGTCTCCGTTCCAAGTACTAAGGAAGCCCAGCGTTGCTTAACTTGCCAGATCGGACGGGATGGCGTGCTTTCAACGCGGTATGGTCGTAATCAATGGGTTGTCAATTTCTTAATATTTAAAACAAATTTCGCTGAGGCAAAGTGGGCGTGGCTTTTCGATGTTCGCTGTTCGCGGGAATGGTTTAAAGGAAAACTCAAATTGGGCTAATCTAGAAACTCGTGGAGAGAAATAATAGGATTAAAAATTTTTTGAAAAATTTAAAGTTTATTATTATAATAAGCTTTGTTTTTTGAAGAATAAAGTTTATTGTTATTTATTTTTTAAAACTTTTAAAGTTTATAAAATTAAACTTATAACAATAAACTTCTAACAATCCTTTATTGACTCTCGCTGCAAAATTAATTTGGCTTCTGGCAATTGTCAGGAATTTAGCCGATTATAACTTTTGTGAATTTATAATTATAATTAATTATTGACATTCTTTTGCAAAGGATATTTAGTATGTTATCAGCTGTCATTAATTTTTAATTTTCGACTTTTATTTCGGGATTTTGAATTCTAAAATTATCAATGTAATCATTATTAATGACAGCTTAATTACCAGCAGTCTCGGTAATTCAAGCTTTGCTAAATACCTAAATAAAAGATATCTGGTTGATCCTGCCTGAACTGATGTGTTTATTTCAAAGATTAAGCCATGCATGTATAAGTTTAATCGTTTATCGAGAAACCGCGAACGGCTCATTAGAATGGCCATTATTTACTTGATCTTGATTGTCTAAATGGATAACTGTGGAAAAGCTAGAGCTAATACATGCACTAAAGCTTTGTCCTTACGGAAAAGCGCATTTATTAGAACAAAACCACGCGGCTTCGGCTGCTTCTTGTTGACTCAGAATAACTTAGCTGACCGCATGGCCTTGTGCCGGCGGCGTGTCTTTCAAGCGTCCACTTTATCAACTTGACGGGAGCATAATCGACTCCCGTGGTGGTGACGGATAACGGAGGATCAGGGTTTCGACTCCGGAGAAGGGGCCTGAGAAATGGCCACTACGTCTAAGGATGGCAGCAGGCGCGCAAATTACCCACTCTCGGCTCCAGGAGGTAGTGACGAGAAATAACGAGACTGTTCTCTTTGAGGCCGGTCATCGGAATGGGTACAATTTAAACCCTTTAACGAGTATCAAGCAGAGGGCAAGTCTGGTGCCAGCAGCCGCGGTAATTCCAGCTCTGCAAATACATAGAATTATTGCTGCGGTTAGAAAGCTCATAGTTGGATTCGTATCGATACCTTGGAACCCTTCGGGTGTCTCTAGGTGTTATCGATTTATCGTAATGTTCGGTTTTGAGTCCTTAACAGGATTCTTAACAGGCATTGCAAGTTTACTTTGAACAAATCAGAGTGCTTCAAACAGGCGTTTTCGCTTGAATGATCGTGCATGGAATAATAGAAAATGATTTCGGTTCAGTTTTATTGGTTTTACGGACTGAGATAATGGTTAACAGAGACAAACGGGGGCATTTGTATGGTCCCGTGAGAGGTGAAATTCTTGGACCGTGGCCAGACAAACTACAGCGAAAGCATTTGCCAAGAATGTTTTTATTAATCAAGAACGAAAGTCAGAGGTTCGAAGGCGATCAGATACCGCCCTAGTTCTGACCGTAAACGATGCCAACTAGCGATCCGCCGATGGAAATTATATTGCCTTGGTGGGGAGCTTCCCGGAAACGAAAGTCTTCCGGTTCCGGGGAAGTATGGTTGCAAAGCTGAAACTTAAAGGAATTGACGGAAGGGCACCACCAGGAGTGGAGCCTGCGGCTTAATTTGACTCAACACGGGGAAACTCACCCGGCCCGGACACTGTGAGGATTGACAGATTGATAGCTTTTTCATGATTCAGTGGTTCAGTGCATGATTCAGTGCATTTTCATGATTCAGTGCATGGCCGTTCTTAGTTCGTGGAGTGATTTGTCTGGTTTATTCCGATAACGAGCGAGACTCTAACCTACTAAATAGTTGGTACATACTCTTAGTGTATACAGCTTCTTAGAGGGATTTGCGGCGTTCAGCCGAAAGAAATTGAGCAATAACAGGTCTGTGATGCCCTTAGATGTCCGGGGCTGCACGCGCGCTACACTGGCAAAATCAACGTGCTTGTCCTACCCTGAAAGGGGCGGGTAAACCATTGAAAATTTGCCGTGATTGGGATCGGAAATTGCAATTATTTTCCGTGAACGAGGAATTCCAAGTAAGTGCGAGTCATCAGCTCGCGTTGATTACGTCCCTGCCCTTTGTACACACCGCCCGTCGCTGCCCGGGACTGAGCCATTTCGAGAAATTTGGGGACCGTTGATTTAATTTTTCTAAATTACTTTGATGGAAACCAATTTAATCGCAGTGGCTTGAACCGGGCAAAAGTCGTAACAAGGTAGCTGTAGGTGAACCTGCTGCTGGATCATTACTTTATGTGATGTTCAAATTTGAATTCGCAATGAAATGATCGTTGTGAAACGGCTGTCGCTGGTGTCTAAGTGTTGCTGATACGGTTGTGAACGTCCGTGGCTGTATATGTGGTGACATGTTAGGACTCTAATGAGTTTAAGACCTAATGAGCCTCTTAAGTGAGGCCGCCAGCAACCTTTTTTTTCTCTACATTTTAAAAAAAAAACTAAAATTCTACCCTTATCGGTGGATCACTAGGCTCGTGGATCGATGAAGAACGCAGCAAACTGCGATAATTATTGCGAACTGCAGAAGTATTGAGCACAAAAGTTTTGAACGCAAATGGCCGCATTGAGGTCAAACTCTTTGCAACGTCTGGTTCAGGGTCATTTTCTCTTATAGCGGAAGCTTTAATTTCTATAATGATGTTGTTGCTTTATATTTTAAAAGGATTTTTGTTTATTCATGTATTAAATCTAACTGTGAAAATCAAACAATTTTGACCTGAACTCAGTCGAGAGCACCCGCTGAACTTAAGCATATCAGTAAGCGGAGGAAAAGAAACTAAATAGGATTCCCCCAGTAACGGCGAGTGAAAAGGGAAAAGTCCATCGCTAAATCGTTTTGCCTCAGGCATTATGAGGTGTAGCGTATAAGTCGTAAACTTTGATCTTTTGTCTCAAACAAGTCCCCTTGATAGAGGTTCCACAGAAGGTGCAAGTCCTGTACGTTGAGATAATTGATCGATATTTGCGTGCTTTAGAGTCGGGTTGTTTGGGATCGCAGCCCAAAGTCGGTGGTAAACTTCATCTAAGACTTAATATTGCCACGAGACCGATAGCAAACAAGTACTGTGAAGGAAAGTTGCAAAGCACTTTGAAGAGAGAGTTAAAGAGGACGTGAAACCGGTAAGGTGGAAACGGATAGAGTCGGCGTATCATTCAATTATTCAGTTACATTATTTTTATGTTGTGACCTCTGAGCTCCAGATTGGGACAGAGGGAATCAGCATAATTTTTTGTGGTGCATTTACTTGATTGGTGCTTGGGGATGTTTGAGGCAGATTTGTTTCCGTCGTTTTGAGGCCAGCTTGCTGGTACCCAAACGGTGTTAGCATTTTTTGTCTTGGGCATTTGAGTATGGCTCACGTGTATTTATTGGACAGATCTGAGTGTAAGTTACGGTCGCATGCGACACGTGCTTTTCAATTAGTTCGGTCCAGTTAATGCTCTCGTACTCGTTCCCCATGTAAAAGCCGGTCATCTATCCGACCCGTCTTGAAACACGGACCAAGGAGTTTATCGTGTGCGCAAGTTTTTGGGTGTTAAAAACTTAAAAGCGAAATGAAAGTAAATGACTCTTTAGAGTCTGATGTGCGATCTTGTAAAAAGTGTAGCATGGCCCCATTCTAACTGTTTACAGTAGGGTGGCGGAAGAGCGTACGCGGTGAGACCCGAAAGATGGTGAACTATTCCTGAGCAGGACGAAGCCAGAGGAAACTCTGGTGGAAGTCCGAAGCGGTTCTGACGTGCAAATCGATCGTCTGACTTGGGTATAGGGGCGAAAGACTAATCGAACCATCTAGTAGCTGGTTCCCTCTGAAGTTTCCCCCAGGATAGCTGGAGCTCAAGAGTAGTTATACTCGGTAAAGCGAATGATTAGAGGACTTGGGAACGAAATGTTCTTAACCTATTCTCAAACTCTAAATGGTTATGATGTCAAAGTTGCTTGATTTTGAACTTTGGCGTTGAATACGAGCTCCAAGTGGGCCATTTTTGGTAAGCAGAACTGGCGATGTGGGATGAACCAAACGCGGAGTTGCGGTGCCAAAGTATCCGCTCATTAGACCCCATAAAAGGTGTTGGTTGATACAGACAGCAGGACGGTGGCCATGGAAGTCGGAATCCGCTAAGGAGTGTGTAACAACTCACCTGCCGAATCAACTAGCCCTGAAAATGGATGGCGCTGGAGCGGGTCACCTATACTCTGCCGTCATAAGCTTGTATTTTGTTAAAAAGTCTTGCAATGACGTGTAAGAGGGTCGTAGTGGTTGCGTTGAAGGCTTTGGGTGTGCACCCAGCTGGAGCTTCCACTAGTGCAGATCTTGGTGGTAGTAGCAAATATTCAAGTGAGATCCTTGAAGACTGAAGTGGAGAAGGGTTCCACGTGAACAGCAGTTGAATGTGGGTCAGTCGATCCTAAGGCACCGGCTAAAGCCGTCTAGACACTGCGGGGAGATGAGATACTTAACGGTAACTTGTCTACCTGGTTGCCGAAAGGGAAGTGGGTTAATATTCCCACACCAGGCATGGGAGATTGTGATCCGCGAGGATTACTTTGCGCGGTGACGCAAACGAACTCGCAGACCTCGTGTGGAGTCCGGGCCAGAGTTCTCTTTTCTGGTTTAGAGATCATGTCCCTGGAAGTGGCTCAGCCTGAGATAGGGATACTGGTCTTGTAAAGCGCAGCGGTTCCTGTTGTGTCCCGTGTGCTCCACATGAGCCGTGAAAATGCGAGGGAGGCAATTTAAAATCTCCTGCCTGATCGTACCCATATCCGCAGCAGGTCTCCAAGGTGAACAGCCTCTAGTCGATAGAATAATGTAGGTAAGGGAAGTCGGCAAATTAGATTCGTAACTTCGGGAAAAGAATTGGCTCTAAAGGTTGGGTCAGTCGGGCTGTTGTGTGAAACTGGTGGACTTTGCTCGTGGCTGCTTGAGCTTCCTTACGGGGCGGCGCTTGTGGACTAGTAGTGAGGACTGCTTGTGGAGTGCTTCAGCTGCGTGCTATTTCGCAAGATATAGTACTTCGATTGGCGCTGAACAACCAGTTTAGAACTGGCACGAACTCCGGGAATCCGACTGTCTAATTAAAACAGAGGAGACGGATGGTCCCTTGCAGGACGTTGACCGTGTCTGATTTCTGCCCAGTGCTCTGAATTTTAAGCCAAGTAAACTTGATTAAGCGCGGTAACACGGCGGGAGTAACTATGACTCTCTTAAGGTAGCCAAATGCCTCGTCGGCTAACTACCGACGCGCACGAATGGATCAACGAGATTCCCACTGTCCCTATCTACTATCTAGCGAAACCACAGCCAAGGGAACGGGCTTGGCAAATTTAGCGGGAAAGAAGACCCTGTTGAGCTTGACTCTAGTCTGACTTTGTGAAGAATCATGAGAGGGTGTAGCATAAGTGGGAGTCGCAAGACAACAGTGAAATACCACTACTTTCATCGATTCCTTACTTAATCGGTAAAACGGGAGTTGTGTCTAAGGACCTTCATTTTGTTTTAAGACTAGCCACTCGGTGTTGGTTGACTCGCGCCGATGACATTGTCAGGCGGGGAGTTTGACTGGGGCGGTACATCTGTCAAATTGTAACGCAGGTGTCCTAAGGCGAGCTCAGAGAGGACGGAAACCTCTCGTTGAGCAAAAAGGCAAATGCTTACTTGATCTTGATTTTCAGTACGAATACAGACCGCGAAAGCGTGGCTTATCGATCCTTTTGAGTTTGTAAAGTTTACAGCAAGAGGTGTCAGAAAAGTTACCACAGGGATACTCTACTTAGCCTCAGGGGCAAACAGTAGACCAAAGTGCAATTGACAAGTGTCCCGTAGGGTTCAGGCAATAGGGTTCCCCCAGGAAATCAAATTTCACCAGGCATTTTTGGTTTAGAGTCTGTGACGATCCGATATTAAAAATTGCCTCAGGCAAAGTAGAGACCAAAGTGCAATTGACCAAGTGTCG
>JARQAB010000330.1:0-25513 GCA_036172955.1 Meloidogyne arenaria
GTCATGAGAACATATTGATCACCTGACCAATTTCGGTCTATGAGACAATTGATCACTGGAAAAATTGGCGTCATGAGAAAATTGGGTCATGGATAATTGATCACTGGACATTGCGCACTGGACAATTGATCACGGGAATTTGGCGTCAGGTGACAGCATTGTTTCGGTGAGCCAGTTTGTCGCGGGGGGGGAGTGTCAGGAAGTGGTCTAAGTTAATAAAGGTCTAAGTGCCCCTACTGTACTGCCTACCTATGGCAAAGGACCATCGTACCTTGAGTATATGAACGCGGAAGGTAGTGAAGCCGATCCTATTGAAATATAATTTTTGAAAAAAGATGCGTGTTGTCAGTTCGTGCGAATACTTCAGTGCGGGGGTCATGAGAACATTGATCACTGGACAATTGAGAGTCTCATGGACAATTGATCAGGAAAATGTGGTCATGCGAAAATTGGGTCATGGTGATAATTGAGCACTGAGACATTGGTCACGCGACAATTGAGCACGAGGACATTTGGGCTCAGCTGACAGACTTGTCCAGGTGGCAATTTTGGTCGGGGGGGGGCTGGGGGCTCAGTGCGATCAGGAAGGTGCGTCCTAAGCCTAATCCAAAGCGTCTAGTTGCCCCTACTGTCACCTGTACCTATGGTCGGAACCACCCGTGCTTACCTTGCGTAATGTAACCGGGAGAGTAGAAAGCCCGATCTATTGTTTGTTTTCAATCTTATTTTGAAAAAAAGGGGCGGCTTGTCAGTTCAGTGATCGGAATTTCAGGCGGGGTCATGACAAACTTGATTCATGGACATATTGGGCCATGGACAATTGCTCACTGCGAAATTGGGTCATGCGAAAATTGCGGTCATGCGATAATTGACACGGGACATCGGTCACGCGACAATTGATCACTGAGACATTCTGGGTCAGTGCACCGCTGTGGTGGCATTTTGTCTGGGGCGGCGGGTGTGTCAGGAAGGTATTTTTTTTTTTTTTTTTTTTTTTTTGTCTACGTTAATAAAGGTCTAAGTGCCCCCTACTGTCTGTACCTATGAAGACCATCCCGTACCTTGGTATATGCCTAACCGGGAGGTATGAGAAAGCCCCGATCCATGTTGAAATATTATTTGAAAAAAAAAGGGGGATTGTCAGTTCACGCTGCGGAATTTCAGATGCGGTCCGTCATGGCAATTGATCAGCTGAGACAATTGGGGCCATGCCCAGACAATTGATCACTGGACAAAATTGTGTCATGAAAATTGGGCCATGGATAATTGATCACTTGACATTGGCATACGGACAATTGCCAACACTAGACATTTTGAGGTCAGCGACAGCCTTGTCGGTGTGGATCCATTTTGTCGGGTGGGGGGGGGGGTCAGGAAAGATGTGGTCTAAAGTCTAATCAAAGGCCTAGTGCCCCTACTTCAGCTACTATGAGGAAAGACCATCCGTACCTTGCGCCATATGCTAACCGGCGAGGATGAAAGCCTACCGGATCACTATTGAAATATTATTGAAAAAAGGGGTCTAGTTGTCAGTTCATGTGCGGAATTATTTTTTCTTCAGTGCTGGGAGGCGTCATACCGACGACATATTGATCACTGCGACAATTGCCGGTCAGCCGACAATTGATCACTGGAAAATTGGGTCATGGAAAATTGGGTCATGGATAATTGATCACTGGGCATTTGGTACACGGACAAATTGATCAATGGACATGGGGTCAGTGAAGCTTGTCGGTGGCTTTGTCGGGGGGGGGGGGGTGGGGGGTGTCAGGAAGGGGTCTACTAAGTCTAATCAAGGTTCTAAGTGCCCACTGTCTTGTACCTATGGAAGATCATACCGTACCGTGGTTATATGTAACCGGGCAGGTTATGAAACACGATTCCTAGTGAATTATTTTGAAACAAAATGGGGTTGTCGTTCAAGTGCGGGAATTTTCAGGCAGGGGGTCATGGACAATTGATCACTGGACCAATTGGGTCATGGACAATTGATCACTGAAAATTGGTCATCGGAAATGGGTCATGGATATGATCATGGACATTTGGTCACGGACAATTGACACTGGACATGGGTCAGTGGACAGATGTCTCGGTGATTTTGCGGCGGGGGGGCGGGGGGGGGGTCAGGAAAGTTGGTCTAAGTCTACTCAAAGGTCTAAGTGCCCTACTGTCTGTACCTAGGAAGGACCATCCCGTACCTTGGTATAGTAACCGGGAGGTATGAAAGCCGATCCTATTGAGAAATTATTTTGAAAAAAGGGGGTGTCGTTCAGGGTGCGGAAATTTTTCCCCCCCCCCCCCCCCCCCCCCAGTGCGGGGTCATGGACAATTGATCATGGAAATTGGGTACATGGACAATTGTCACTGGGAAAATTGGGGCATGGAAAATGGCGTCATGGGATAAAGATCAATGGAACATTGGTCACGGCCAAATTGATCACGGGACAGTTTGGGTCAGGACAGCTTGTCGGTGGGATTTTTTCGGGGGGCGGGGGGTGGGGGTCAGGAATGGTGGTCTAAGTCTAATTGCAAAGGTCTGAAGTGCCACTGTCTGTACATATGGAAGACCATCCCCGTACCTTGGTCATATGTAACCGGGGAGGTATGAAAGCCGATTCCGATTGAAATATTATTTGAAAAAAGGGGGTTGTCCGTTCAGTGCGGATTTTCGTCGGGGTCATGGGACAGATTGATAACTGGACAATTGGGTCATGGACAATTGATCACTGGAAAATGGGTAATGGGAAAATTGGGTCATGGATAAGATCACTGGACATTTGGTCACGGACAATTGATCACTGGACATTTGGGTCAGCTGACAGCGTCGGTGGCATTTGGCGGGGGGGGGGGGGGGGGGGGGGGGTCAGGAAGGTGGTCACGTCTTAATCAAAGGTCTAAAGTGGCCCTAATGTCGTTACATATGGAACAGCACCATCCCGTACCTTGATATGTAACCGGGAGTATGAAAGCCCGCATCTATTGAAATATATTTTGAAATTAAGGGGGTTGGGGTTGCAGTTCAGTGCGGAATTTTCAGTGCGGGGTATGGACCATTGATTCACTGGACAATTGGGTCAGGACAATTTGATCACTGGAAAATTGGGTAAAATGGAAAATTGGGTCAGGATAATTGATCTACTGGACCATTTGGTCACGGGAACAATTGATCACTGGACCCATTTTGGGGTTTCCAGTGACAGTGGTTTGTCACCCCGGTGGCATTTTGGTCGGGGGGGGGGGGGGGGGGGTCCCAGGAAAGGTGGTCTAACGTTTCTAAATTCAAAAGGTCCCTAAGTTGCCCCTACTGTCCCGTTAACTTATGGGAAGACCAATCCCGTACCTTGGATATTGGTAAACCGGGAGGTAATGAAAAATAGTCCCGAAATCCTATTGAAAATTATTATTTGTGAAAAAAGGGGTTTGTCAGCTTCAGTGGTGCGGGGAAATTCTTTCCCAGTGCGGGGTTTCCCCATGGACAATGTTGGATCACTGTGAACAATTTGGGTCCATGGACAATTGATTCACTGGGAAAATGGGTCATGGAAAATATTGGAAAGTGGGGTCATGGATAATTGATCACTGGACATTCAGGACAAGTGATCATGGACATTTGGGTCGTGACAGCTTGTCGGGGGCATTTTGTCGGGGGGGGGGGGGTCAGGAAGGTGGTTCTCTAAGTCTAATCCAAGGTCTAAGTGCCTACTGTATTACCTATGGCGTGACATCCCGTACCTTGGTATATGTAACCGGGGAGGTATGGAAAGCCCGATACATTGAAATATATTTTTGAAAAAAAAGGGGGGTGTCGTTCACAGGCGGAATTTTCCCCCCAAGCCTGCGGGGTCGAGGACAATTGGAATCACTGGACAATTGGGGTCAGTGGACAATTGATCACTGGGAAAATTTTTGGGGTCCACCGGAAAAGGGTCCGGGATAAAGTTGGATCCAATGGACATGTGCGTCACGGACATTGAGCACTGGACATTTGGGTTCCCCACTGACCGCTTTTCTGGTGGCATTTTTTGTCGGGGGGGGGGGGGGGGTCCAGGAAAAGGGTGGGGGGGGGGGTCCCTACAGTCCCCCACGTAATCAAAGGTCCTTAAGTGGCCCTACTGTCCCCCCGGTACCTTATGGGAAAGGTAACCATCCCCGTTAACCCCTTGGGTATATGTAACCGGGAAGGGTATGACAAAGCCCCGCTTCCTATTGAAAATCATTTATTTTGAAAAAAAAGGGGGTGGTCCCCCAAGGTTGTCAGTGGCGGACAAAATTTTTCCAGCGGCGGGGTCCCCAGTGGTACCCAATTTTTGATCACTGGAACAATTGGGGTCATGGACGAAATTGGATCACTTGGACTAATTGGGCAGGAAAATTGGGGCATGGATAATTGAAATGCACTGGGACACCCATTGTTTGGTTCCCCACGGAACCAATTTTTGAATCACTGTGAACATTTGTGGGTCCAGTGGAACAGCTTGTCCCCCCCGGTGGCATTTTTTTTGGTCCCCCGTGGGGGGGGGGGGGGGGTCCAGGAAGGTGGGGGTCTAAGTTAATCAAAAAGGTCCCTAAGTGGCCCCATACTGTCCCGTGTACCTATTGGAAAAAGACCAATCCCCGGTACCTTGGTAATAATGATTTTAACGCGGGAAGGTATGAATAGCCCGATCCTACTTGGAAAAATGATATGTATTTTGAAAAAAATGGGGGTTGGTTCCCCAAGTTTTTCAGTTTGGCCGGGAAAAGATTTTTTCAGTGCTGGGGTCATGGGGACAATTGGAAGTCAACTGGGACCAATGTGGGGGTCCCCATGGGACAATTGATATCACTGGGAAAATTGGGTCATGAGCAAATTGGGTCATGGATAATTGATCACTGGGACCATTGGTCCACGGAACAATTTTGATCACTGGGACCATTTGGGGTCCGAAGTGGGGAACAGTTTTGTTCAGGTGGCAATTTGTCGGGGGGGGGGGGGGGTGGGGGGGGTCCCAGGAAAAGCGTAGGGTTTCCTAAGTCCCCCCCACCTAATTCCCAAAAGGTCCCTAAGTTGCCTCCTAACGTCCTGTACCCTATGGAAAAGACCCATACCCCGTACCTTGGTTATAATGTAAACCGGGAGGTTATGGAAAAGCCCGAAAATCCCTATTTGCAAATATTATTTTGAAAAAAAGGGGGTTGCGTCAGTTTCAGTGGCGCTCCGGAATTACTTCAGTGCCGGGGGTCAAATGGACAATTGATCACTGGACAATATGGGTTCCCAGGACAATTGCTCAGGACCAAAGTTGGGTCAACTTGGAAAATTTGGGGGTCATGGATAATTTTTGAATCACTGGACATTGGGTCACGGAACCAATTGATCCACTGGACCCCATTGGGGTTCCCAAGTTTGACAGCTTGGTCGTGGCATTTGTCGGGGGGGGGGTCGGTGGGCAAAATTTTTTTGGTCGGGGGGGGGGGGTGCCCCCCCAGGAAGGGTGGGTTCCCCCCTAAGTCACTAATCAAAGGTCCTACAGGGCCCCCCCTAACTGTCCCTGTACCGTATGGAAGACCCATCCGTACCTTTGGGTTACTATGTTAAACCGGGAGGTAGTAAAGGCCACTCGATCCCCCTATGAAAATATTATTTTGAAAAAAGGGGGTTTTGTCAGGTTCAGTGCGGAATTTTTTTCCAGTGCGGGGGGTCCCCAATGGACAATTGTATCACTGGGACAATGGGTTGCATGCGAACAATTGATCCTGGAAAATTGGGTCATGGACTATGGGTCATGGATAATTGATCACTGGAACCATTTGGTCACGGACAATTGATCCACTGGACATTTGGGTCAGTGAACAGTGTTGTCGGGTGGGCCAATTTCATTTTGTCGGGGGGGGGGTGGGTGGGGGTCCAGGAAGGTGGTCTAAGTCTAATCAAAGGTTCCACCTAAGTGCCCTACTGTCCTGTACCTATGGAAGACCATCCCGTACCTTGGTATTATTAACCGGGAAGGTATGAAAGCCCGATCCCTAATTGAAATTATTAGACCTTTGAAAAAAAAGGGGGTTGTCAGTTCAGTGCGGAATTTCAGTGCGGGGTCATGGACATTGATCACTGGACAATTGGGGTCTGGACACTTGATCACTGGAAAATTGGGTCATGGGAAAATTGGGTCATGGATAATTTGATCACTGGACATTGTGGTCACGGACATTGATTCACTGGACATTTTGGGTCAGTGACAGCTTGTCGGGTGGCATTTTGTCGGGGGCGTGGGGGGGGGTGGGGGGGGTCAGAAGGTGGTCTAAGAAGGTCTAATCAAAGGTCTATAAGTTGCCCTACTGTCTGTACATATGGAAGGACCATCCGTACCTTTGGTATATGTAACCGGGAAGGTATGAAAGACCCGATCCCTATTGGAAATATTTAGTTTTTGAAAAAAAGGGGGTTGTCAGTCAGTTGCGGAATTTTCAGTGCCGGGGGTGCCATGGACAAAGGGTGATCACTGGACAATTGGTGTCCAGGTGACAAATTGATCACTGGAAAATTGGGTCATGGAACATTGGGTCATGGAATTTAATTGATCACGGAAACATTGGTTTCAACGGACAATTGCATCACTGGACATTTGGGTCAGTGGACAGCTTGTCCGGGTTGGCATTGTTATAGTCGGGGGGGGGGGGGGTCAGAAGGGTGGGGTTCCTAAGTCCTAATCAAAGGTCTTAAGTGTCCCTACTGTCTGGTACCTAGTGGAAGACCATCCCCGCGTACCTTGGTATATGTAACCGGGAGGTATGAAAGCCCGATCCTATTGAAATATTATTTTGAAAAAAGGGTGTTTCAGTTTGTCAGTGCGGAACTTTTCCAAGTGCGGGGGTCATGGACAATTGATCACTGGACCAATTGGGTCAGGACAATTGATCACTGGTAAAATTGGGTGCATGGAAATGGGTCATGGATAATTGATCACTGGACTATTGGGCCCCAACGGACCAATTGATCAACTGGAACATTTGTGGTTTCAGTGACAGCTTTTTTGTTTGGTCGTGGCATTTTGTGTCGGGGGGGACGGGGGCGGGGGGGGGGGGGGGGGGGGGTGGGGGGGGGGGGGGTCTCAGGAAGGTGGTCTAAGTCTAATCAAAGGTCTAAGTGGCCCCTATTGTCTGTACGTATGGAAGACCATCCCGTACCCGCTGGTATATGTAACCATGGGAGGTATGAAAGCCCGATCCTATTGGAAATATTATTTTGAAAACACAAAAAAGGGGGTTGTCAGTTCATGTGCGGAATTTTCAGTGCGGGGTCATGGACAAATTGATCACTGGACAATTGGCGGTCATGGACAATTGATCACTGGAAATTGGGTCATGGAAAATTGGGTTCATGGATAACTTTGATCACGTGGACATTTGGGTCAACGGGACAATTGATCACCTGAGACAGTCTGGGTCAGGGACAGCTTGTCGGTGGCATTTTGTAGGCTCCAGGGGGGGGGGGGGGGGGGGGGGTCAGGAGGAAGGTGGTCTACGTCTAATCAAAGGTCTAAGGTGCCTAAGTTCTGTACCCTATGGAAGACCATACAGTTCCTTGGGAGTATATGTACACCGGGAGGGTATGAAAGCCCGATCCTATGAAATATATTTTGAAAAAAAGGGGGTTGGTCGTTCAGTGCGGAATTTTCAGTGTGCTGGGGTCAGGACAATTGATCACGACAATTGGTCATGGACAAGGATCACTGGAAAATTGGGTCATGGAAATAGGGTGGGGGGGGGGGGGGGGGGGCGGGGCGGGGGGGGGGGGGGGGGAGGGGGGGGGGGGGGGGGGGGGGGGGGGGGTGGGGGGGGGGGGGGGGGGGGGGGGTGGGGGGGGGGGGGGGGGAGGAGATAATTGTATCACTGGACATTTGGTCACGGACATGATCACTGGAATTTGGGTCAGTGACAGCTGCTCGTGTGGGGGGGGGGGGGGGGGGGGGTCAGGGAAGTGTGGTCTAAGTCTAAATCAAAGGTCTAAGTGCCCTACTGTTCCTGTACCTATGGAAGACCATCCCGTAAACCTTAGGTATATGTAAACCGGGAGGTATGAAAGCCCGATCCTATTGACATATTCGTTTGAAAAAAGGGGGTTGTGTCAAGTTCGCAGAGGCGAGAATTGTCAGTGCGGTGCAGGGGTCATGGACAATTGATCACTGGACAATTGGGTCATGGACAATTGATCACTGGAAAATTGGGTCATGGAAATTGGGTCATTGTGATAATTGATAATTCACTGGACATTTGGTCACGGGACAATTGATCACTGGGACATTTGTGGTCAGTGATCAGCTTGTCGGTGGCATTTTTTGTCGGGGGGGGGGGGGGGTCAGGAAGGTGGTAAGCTAGAAGTCTTAATCAAAGGTCTAAGGAAGGTGCCCTATGTGTCCTGTAACTGTCTGTATAATTTTTTTACCTATGGAAGGACCCATCCCCCGTACCTTGGTATATGTTAACCGGGATGTATGAAAGCCCGATCCGATTGAAATATTATTTTGAAAAAAGGGGGTTGTCCCAGTTTCAGTGGCAGGACATTTTCAGTGCGGGGTCATGGACAATTTGATCACGGACAATTGGGTCTATGGACAATTGATCACTGGAAAAGGTGGGTCATGGAAAATTGGGTCATGGATTAATTGATCAACTGGACATTTGGTCAAGGACAATTGATCACTGGACATGTGTGTCAGTGACAGGTTGTCGGTGGGATTTTGTCGGGGGGGGGGGGGGGGGGGTCAGGAAGGTGCGTCTATAGTCTAATCAACAGGTCTAAGTGCCACTACTGTCTTGTACATATGGAAACGACCATCCCGTACATTGGTATATGTAACCGGGAGGTATGAAAGCCCACGATCCCTATTGAAATGTATTTTGAAATAAAAAAGGGGTTGTTCAGCTTCAGGGCGGAATTTTCAGTGCGGGGTCATGGACATTGATACTGGACAATGGAGTCATGACAATGATCACTGGAAAATTGGTCGTATGGAAAAATTGGGCATGGATAATTGATCAATGGACCATTTGGTCACGGACAATTGATCACTGGACATTTGGGCAGTGACAGCTTGTCGGTTGGCCATTTTTTGTCGGGGGGGGGGGGGGGGGGGGGGGGGGTCAGGAAGGTGTCTAAGTCTAATCACAGGTCTAAGTGCCCTACTGTCTGTACTTTATGGAAGACCATCCCGTACCTTGTAATGTAACCGGGAGGTATGGAAAGCCCGGATCCTATTGAAATTATTATTTTGAAAAAAAGAAGGGGGTTGTCAGTTCAGTGCGGAAGGATTTTCAGTGCGGTGGTCATGGACAATTGCTCAATGAGAGCATGGGGTCATGGACAATTGGTCACTGGAAAAGGGTCATGGAAAATGGGTAATGGATAATTGATCCTGGACAATTTGGTTCACGGCATTGCATCATCTGGACATTTGGGTCAGTGACAGCTTGTCGGGTGTCCTTTTGTGGGGGGGGGGGGGGTTCAGGAAGGGGTTCTAAGTCTAATCAAAGGTTCTAAGTGCCCTACTGTCTTGTTACCTAGGAAGACCACCCGTACCTTGAGTATATGTAACCGGGAGAGGTATGAAAGCAGCCGGATCCTATTGAAATATTATTTGTGGTGTGTGAAAAAAAAGGGGGGTTGTCAGTTCAGTGCGGAATTTTCACGTTCGGGGGTCATGGGACCAAATTGATCCACTGGACAATTGGGTCATGGGACAATGATCACTGGAAAACTTGGTGTCATGGAAAATTGGGTCATGGATAATTGATCACTGGACATTTGGTCACGGACAATATGATCACTGGACATTTGGGTCAGTGGACAGCTTGTCGGTGGCATTGGTCGGGGGGGGGGGGGGGTGGGGGGTTCAGAGAAGGTGGTATAAGTCTAATCAAAGGTCTAAGTGCCCTACTGTCTGTACCTATGGAAGACCAATCCCGTACCTTGGTATATGGTAACCGGGAGGTATGAAAGCCCGATGCCTCATTGAAATATAATTTTGAAAAAAAGGAGGGTTGTCAGTTCAGTGCGGAATTTTCAGTGCGGGGTCATGGACAATTGATCCTGGACAAGAGATTGGGTCTATGGGTCCAATTGATGCACTGGAAGAAAAATTGGGTCATGGAAAATTGGGTTCATGGATAATTGATCACTGGAACATTTGGTCACGGACAATTGACATACACTGGAGCATTTGCGGTCAGTGACAGTTTGTCGGTGGCATTTTGTCGGGGGGGGGGGGGGGTCAGGAAGGTGGGTTCTAAGTCTACATCAAAGGTCTAACAGTGGCCCTACTGTCTGTACCTATGGAAGACCATTCCCGTACCTTGGTATATGTAACCGGGAGGTATGAAAGCCCGATTCCTATTGAAATAATTATTTTGAAAATAAGGGGGTTGTCAGTTCAGTGCGGAATTTCAGTGCGGGGTCATGGACAATTGATCAATGGACAAATTGGGTCACTGGACAATTGATCACTGGGAAAATTGGGTCATTGGAAAATTGGCGTCATGGATAATGATCACTGGACATTTGGTCACGGACAATTGATTCACTGGACATTTTGGGTTCAGTGGTGACAGCTTGTCGGTGGCATTTGTTCGGAGGGGGGTGGGGGGCGGGGGGATAGGGGGGGTCAGGAAGGTGGTCTAAGTCTAATCAAAGGTCCTAAGTGCCCTACTGCTCTTGTACCTATGGAAGACCATACCGTACCTTGGGATATGTAACGGGAGGTATGAAAGCCCGATCTATTGAAATATTATTTTGAAAAAAAAAAAAGGGGGTTGTCAGTTCAGTGCGGAATTTGTCATGTGCTGGGGTCCATGGAACCAAATTGATACACTGGACAAGGTGTTGGGTCATGGACCAAGTGCCTCACTGGAAAATTGGGTCATGGAAAAATTGGGTCATATGATAATTGATCACTGGACATTTGGTCACGGACAACTTGATCACTGGACATTTGGGTCAGGGACAGCTTGTCGGTGGCATTGGCGGGGTCGGGGGGGGGGGGGGGGGGGTCAGGAAGGTGGTCTAAGTCTAATCAAAGGTCTAAGTGCACCTACTGTCTGTACCTATGGAAGACCATCCCGTACCTTGGTATGATGTAACCGGGACGGTATGAAAGGG
Organism: Meloidogyne arenaria; assembly: GCA_036172955.1. Classification (NCBI taxonomy): domain Eukaryota; kingdom Metazoa; phylum Nematoda; class Chromadorea; order Rhabditida; family Meloidogynidae; genus Meloidogyne; species Meloidogyne arenaria. Next base: position 11,135 of record JARQAB010000330.1, read on the forward strand.
CCCGCCTCCTATTGAAATATTATTTTGAAAAAAAACAGGGGGTGGTCAGTTCAGTGCGGAATTTTCAGTGCTGGGGTCTATGGACAATTGATCACTGGACAATTGGGTCGATGGACAATTGATCACTGGAAAATTGGGTCATGGAAAATTTGGGTCATCCGATAATTGATCACTGGGGACCATTTGGTCACGGACCATTGATCACGGACATTGGGCAGTGACAGCTGGTCGGTGGCATTTTGTCGGGGGGGGTGTGGTCAGGAAGGTGGTCTAAGTCTAATCAAGGTTAAGTGACCCTACTGTCTGGACCTATGGAAGAAGCATCTCCGTACCTTGATATGTACCGGAGGTATGAAAGACCGATACTATTGAAATATTATTTTGAAAAAGGGGTTGTCAGTCAGTGCGGACTTCAGTGCGGGGTCATGGACAATGATCACTGGACAATGGGGTCATGGACAATTGATCACGGGAAAATGGGTCATGGGAAAATTGGGTCATGGATAATTGATCACGGAATTTGTCACGGACAATTGGAGTCACGGGACATTTGGGTAAGTGGACAGCTTGTCACGGTGGAATTTTGTCTGAGGGTGGGGGGGTTCAGGAAGGTGGTATCAGTCTAATCAAAGGTCTAAGTGCCCTACTGTTTGTACCTATGGCGGACCATCCCGTACCTTACAGGTATTTGTAAACCGGGAGGTATGAAAGCCCGATCCTTATTGAAATATTTTTGAAAAAAGGGGGTGTCAGTCAGTGCGGAAATTTTCAGGCGGGGTCATGGACCATTGTCCTGGAACAATTGGGTCATGGAATTGATCACTGGGAAAATGGGTCATGGAAAATTGGGCTAGGAAATTGATACACTGGACATTTGGTACGGACAATTGATCACGGACAATTTTGGGTCACTGACATCTGTGTCGGTGGCATTTGTCGGGGGGGGGGGGGGGGCAGGCAGGTGGTAAGTCTAAGCAAAGGCTAAGTGCCCTACTGTCTGTAACCTATGGAAGACCACCCGTACCTGGTATATGTAACCGGGAGGTTTGAAAGCCGATCTATGGATAATATTATTTTGAAAAAAAGGGGGTTGTCAGTTCAGTGCTGGAATTTTCAGTTGAGGGGTCATGGACAATGATCACGGCAATTGGGGCCGGACAAATGATCACTGGAAAATTGGTCATGGAAAATTGGGTGCATGGAAATGATCACTGGACATTTTGGTCACGGACAATTGATCTACATGGGACGGAGTTGGGCAGGTGGACAAGCTTGTCGGTGGCATTTTGTCGGGGGAGGGGGGGGTCGGGGGGTCAGGAAGGGGTCTAAGTCTAATCAACGTCTAAGTGCCTACTTCTGTACATATGGACGGAGCCATCCCGTACTGTATATGTAACCGGGACGGATGAATAGCCCGATCCTATTGAAATAGTATTTTTGAAAAAAGGGGGTTGGTCAGTTCAGGTGCGGAATTTCAGTGCGGGGTGGGGTCATGGACAATGATAATGGACAATTGGGTCATGGACAATTGAATCACTGGAACAATTGGGTCATGGAACATGTGGTCTGGATAATTGATCCTCTGGACATTGGTCACGGACAATTGATCACTGGACAGTTGGTCAGTGACAGCTTGTCGGTAGGCATTTGTCGGGGGGGGGGGGGGGGGGGGGGGTCAGGGAAGGTGGTTACGTCTAATCAAAGGTCTAAGTGCCCTACGCTGTCTGTACATATGGAAGACCATCCCGTACCTTGGTAATGTAACGGGAGGTATGAAAGCCCGTCCATTGAAAAAGATATGGAAAAAAAAAGTGGGCGTGGTCAGTGCAGTGCGGAATTGCAGTGCGGGGTCAGGACAATGATCACTGGGACATTGTCATGGACAATGATCTGGAAGGCGGTCAGGACAATTGGGGCATGGATAATTGATTCACTGAGACATTTGGGCACGGAACAGATTGATCACTGGACAGTTGGGCAGTGACAAGCTTGTCGTGGCATTTTGTCGGGGGGGGGGGGAGGGGGGGTCAGGAAGGTGGTCTAAGTCTAATCAAAGGTCCTAAGGCCCCTACTGTATGACTATGGAAGACCACCCGTACCGTGGTATATGGAAAACGGGCGGTATTAGGAAAGCGCGCGATCCTATTGAAATATATTTTGAAGAAAAAGGGGTGTTTGTCAGTTCATGTGCGGAATTTTCAGTGCGGGGTCATGGACAATTGATTGGACCATTGGGGTCATGGACAATTGAGCACTGGAAAATGGGTGCCTGGAAAATTTGGGTCATGGATAATTTGTCACTTTGCCATGGTCACGGACAAGTGATACTGGACATTGGTCAGTGACAGCTGCGGTGGCATTTGTCGGGGGGGGGGTCAGGAGTTGGGTCTAGTCTATCAAAGGTCTAATTCCCTACTGTCCGTCCTGGAAGACATCCCCGTATACCTGGGTAATATGAACCGGGAGGGTAGGAAAGCCCGATCTATTGAAATAATTATTTGAAAACAAAGGGGGTTGTCAGTTCCCTCCCCAGTGCGGAATTTTCAAGTGCGGGCGGTAATGGAAATGATCACTGGACAAGTGGGTCAGGACAATCGGATCACTGGTAAAATTGGGTCATGAAAATTGGGTCATGGATAATGATCAATGGACATTGGTCACGGACAAGTGATCACTGGGACATTGGGTCAGGACAGCTTGTCGGTGAGCATTTGTCGGGGTGGGGGGGGGGGGGGGGGGTCAGGTAAGGTGGTCAAGTCTAATCAAAGGTCTAAGGGCCCTACTGTCAGTACTATGGTAAGACCATCCAGTACCTGGGTATATGTAACCGGGAGGTATGAAAGCCCATCCTATTGAAATATGTTTTTGAAAAAAAAGGGGGTGTCAGTTTTCGTGCGGAATTTTCACAGTGAGGGGTCATGGACATTGATCCAGGACAATTGGGTCATGGACAATGATCACTGGAAATTGGTTCATGGAAATGGGTCATGATCATTGATCAGGACATTGGTCACGAGAACAATGATCCACTGGACAATTTGGGTCGTGACAGCTTGTCGTGCTTCTGTCGGGGGGGGGGGGGGGGGGGGAGTGGGGGGGGGTCAGGAAGGTGGGTCTAAGTCTAATCACCGGTGAAGTGCCCTCCGTCTGTACCTATGGGAAAAGGACCATCCCGTACCTTGGGTATATGAACCGGGAGGTAGAAAGCCCGATCCTTGAAATATTTTTGAAACAAAGGGGGTTTGTCAGTGTTCATGCGGAATTTTGATGTGCTGGGTCATGGACATTGATCTGGACAAATTGGTCCATGGACAATTGATCACTGGAAATGGGTCAGGAATAATTGGTCATGGCGAATTGATAATGGGACATTGGTCACGGACCATGATCCACTGGACATTGGGGCAGTGACAGCTTGTCGGTGCATTTTGTCGGGGGGGGGGGGGGGGGGGGGGGGTGGGTCAGGAAGGTGGTCTAAAGTTAATCAAAGTCTAAGGCCTACTGTCTGTACCTATGGTAGACCTATCCCGTAACTGGGTATATGTACCGGGAGGTATGAAAAGCCGACCCGATCATATATGGAAATATGTATTTTGAAAATAAGGGGTTCCGTGTCAGTGCGGAATTTTCAGTGCGGAGGGATGGACAATTGATCAATGGGGAACAATTGGCATGGACAATGATCCATGGGAACATTGGGTCATGGAAAATTGGGTCTGGATAAATTGATCACTGGACATGAGTTGGTCAGACACCCCCCCCCCCCCCCCCCCCTATTGATCAATGGACATTTGGGTCAGTAGGACAAGCTTGCGGGGCATTTTGGTTCGGGGGGGGGGGGGGGGGAGGGGTCAGGAAGGTGTCTAAGTCTAATCACGGTCTAAGTGCCCTACTGTCCTGTTACCTATGGAAGACCATCCCGTACGGGTTATGTAACCGGGAGGTATGAAGCCCCGCTCCTATTGAAATATTATTTTGAAAAAAGGGGGTTGTCATGTTCAGTGTCGGAATTTCAGTGCGGGGGTCATGACATTGATCAGCTGGACAATTGGGTCAGGACAATTGATCACTGGAAAAATGGGGTCATGGAAAATTGGGTCTGGATAATTGATCCATGGACATGTGGTCTAACCGGACAATTGATCCACTGGACATTTGGGTACAGTGACAGCTTGTCGTTGCATTTGTCGGGGGGGGGGGCGGGGGGGGGGGGGGGGGCAGGACGTGGTTAAGTCTAAGCAAAGGTCTAAGTTGCCCTACGGCTGTACCTATGGAAGACCATCCCGTACCTGGTATATGTAACCGGGAGGTATGCAAGAGCCGATCCTATTGAAAACAAAACTATTATTTTGAAAAAAGGGGGTTGTCCGTTACAGCAGTGCGGAATTTCAGTGCGGGGTGGTCATGGACAAATTGATCACTGACCAATTGGGTGTCATGGACAAGTTGATCACTGAAACTTGGGGTAATGAAAATTGGGTCATGGGTAAATTGATCCACTGGAATTTGGTCACGGACCAATGATCAATGGACATTTGGGTCAGTACAGCGGCGAGTGGCCTTTTGGTCGGGGGGGGTGGGGGTAGGAGGTGGTCTAAGTCAATCAAAGGTCTAAGTGCCCTACGTCGGTACCTATGGAAGACCATCCCGTACCTTGGTTATATGTAACCGGGAGGTATTGAAAGCCGATTCCTTATTGAAATATTATTTTGAAAAAAAGGGGCGTTGTCAGTTCAGTGCGGAACATTTTCTATGCCGGGGTCTGGTACAATGATCATGGACAATTGGGCATGGACAATGACCAATGGAAAATTGGGTCATGGAAAATTGGTCAGGATATTGATCAGGACATTTGGTCACGGACAATGATCACTGGACATTTGGGTCAGTGACAGGCTTGTCGTGGCATTTTGTCGGGGGGGGGGGGGGGGGGGGTTTCAGGAAGTTGGTCTAAGGTCTAATAAAAGTCTAGTGCCCTACTGTCGTACCTATGGAAGACCACTCCCGTACCCGTGGTATATGTAACCGGGAGGTATGAAAGCTCCGATCCTATGAAAATTCTTTGAAAAAGGGGTTGTCAGTTCAGGTGCGGAATTTTCATGTGCGGGGGGTAAGGACAATTGATTCACTGGCCAATTGGGTTCATGGACAATTGATCACTGGAAAAAGTAGGTCATGGAAATGGGTCCTGGAACTGATACTGGCATTTGGTCCGGGACCATTGATCACTGGACATTGGTCAGTGAAGCTTGTCGGTGGCATTTGTCGGGGGGGGGGGGGGGGGGTCAGGAAGGTGGTTAAGTTAATCAAAGGTCTTAAGTGCCTACTGCTGGACTAGGAAGCCATCCGTACTTGGTATATGTAACCGGGAGGTATTGAAAGCCCCGCCCTATGAAATAGTATTTGAAAAAAAAAAGAAAGGGGGTTGCAGTTCGTGCGGAATTTCAGTGCCGGGGTCATGACAAGATCACGGACAATGGGTCATGGACAATTGATCAATGGAAAATGGGCATGAAAATTGGGTCATGGCTAAGTGATCACTGACATTTGGTAACGGACAATTGACACTGGACATTGGGTCAGTGACAGCTGTCGGTGGCTTTTGGCGGGGGGGGGCGGGTGGGGGGGGGTCCGGAAGGTCTGTATAGTTCTAATCAAAGGTCTAAGTGCCCTACTGTCTGTACCTATGGAAGACCCCATCCCGTTACCTTGGTATAGTAACCGGGGAGGTTTATGGAAAAATGAAAGCCCGGCGGATCCTATTGAAATTACTTATTTTGAAAAAACGGGGGTGTTGGAGGGGCGTTTGTCAGTTCAGTGCGGAATTTTCAGCCCCAGGAATGATTTTTGTCCCATGGTGCAGGGGAGGGGGTGGGGGGGGGGTTCACATTGGGACAATTGATCACCGTGGTGACCAATTGGGTCATGGACAATTGATCACTGGAAAATTGGGGGGGATCATGGAAAAACAATTGGGTCAATGGGAATAATTGATCACTGGACATTTGGTCCACGGGACAATTGATCATGGACATTTGGGTCAGACGGGTGGACAGCTTGTCGGTGGCATTTTGTCGGGGGGTGGGGGGGGGGGGCGGGGGTCGTCGGGGGGGGGGTCGGGGGGTTCAGGAAGGTGGTTAATTCTAAGTCTAATCAAAGGTCTAAGTTGCCCTACTGTCTGTGACCTATGGGTTTAAGAAAAGACCCATCCCGTTTTTACCTTGGTTATAGTTTGTAACCGGGGGGAGTGAGGGTATGAACAAAAGACAATTGAAAGCCCGGTGGACGCGCGACGCGACGCGGCGCCGCGGATCCTTATTGAAAATATTATATTTTGAAAAAAAGGGGGGGGGGGGGGTTGGCGGGAGGGGTCGTTGTCCAGTGGCAGTGCGGAAATTTTTTCCATTCTGTGCGGGGGGGGGGGTCATGCTGTCAGACAAAATTGATTCACCTGGACAATTGGTCGTCCATGGACAAAATTGATCAACTGGAAAATTGGGGTCATGGAGGAAAAATTGGGGGGGTCATATGGATAATTGATCCACTGGACATGTTTGGGTCCTACGGACCAATTTATCAATCTGGACATTGTGGAGGTTGTCCGTAGAGTTGTCAGCAGCAGTGACAGCTTGTCGGTGGGAACTTTGGATCATTCATTACCATCATTTTGTCGGGGCGGGGGGGGCGGGGGGGGGGGGGGGCTCGCGGGGGGGGGGGGGGGGGGGGGGGGGGGGCGTCGGGGGGGGGTGGCGGGGGGGGGGTCGGGGGGGGGGGGGGGGGGGGGGGGGGGGGGGGGGGCGGGGGGGGGGGTGGGTGGGGGGGGGGGGGGGGGGGGGGGGGGGGGGGGGGGGGGGGGTGGGTGGGGGGGGGGGGGGGGGGGGGGGCGGGGGGGGGGGGGGGGGGGGGGGGGGGGGCGGGGGGTGGCTGTCGGGGGGCATTTTCAGGAAGTGTTGGCGTCTAAGTCTAATCAAAGGTCTACAAGTGCTCCTACTGTCTGTACCTATGGAAGACACCATCCCGTACCTTGGTATATGTAACCGGGAGGTATGAAAAGCCCGATCCTATTGAAATATTAATTTTGAAAAAAGGGTGGTTGCTCAGTTCAGTGCGACGGAATTTTCAAGTGCGGGTGTGTCCTTGGGTGTCATGGACAATTGATCACTGGACAATTGGGCATGGACAATTGATCACTGGAAAATGGGTCATGGAAAATTGGGTCATGGATAATTGATCACTGGACTTTGGTCACGGGGAACAATTGATCACTGGACATTTGGGTCAGATGACAGCTTGTCGGTGCATTTTGTCGGGGGGGGGGGGGGGGGGGGGGGGGGGGGGGGGGGGGGGGGGGCCAGGAAGGTGGTCTAAGTCTAATCAAAGGTCTAAGTGCCCTAGTGCTGTCTGTACACTATGGAAGAGCCATCCCGTACCTTGGTATATGTAACCGGGAGGTCGAGGTATGAAAGCCCGATCCTATTGAAATATTATATTTTTGAACAAAAAGGGGGTTGTCAGTTCAGGTGGCGGAATTTTCAGTGCGGGTCATGGACAATTGATCACTGGACAATTGGGTCATGGACAATTGATCACTGGAAAATAAAAATTGGGTCATGGAAAATTGGGGGTCTCTGATGGGATAATTGATCATCCTGGACATTTGGTCACGGACAATTGATCACTGGACATTTGGGTCAGTAGGACAGGACAGCTTGTCGGTGGCATTTTGTCGGGGGGGGTTTGGGTGGGGGGGCGGAGGGGGGGGTTGTGGGTGGGGGTCGGGGGGGTCAGGGAAGTTGTGGTTCTGGTGAGTAAGTCTTGAATTCAAAGGTCTAAGTGCCCCCCCCCCCCCCCTACTGTCTGTTGTTACCTATGTGAGGAAGTCCCATCCCGTACCTTGGTATAATGGTTAACCGTGGAGGTATGAAAGCAGTCGGCACCGGCGGACGATCCTATTTGAAAATTATTATTTTGAAAAAAAAAAAAAAAGGGGGGTTGGATACAGTTCAGTGCGGAAATTGGAAATTTTCAGCAGTGCGAGGGGTCATGGACAATTGATCACTGGAACAATTTTGGGTCATGGACAATTGCTTCACGGGGAAGAATTGGGGTCAGTGGAAAAAATTGGGTCATGGAATAATTGATCACTGGGACATTTGGTTCACGGGACAATTGATCACTGGACATTTGGCGTCCATTGACAGCTTGGTCGGTTGTGCTTTGTCGGGGGGGGGGGGGGGGGGGGGGGGGGGGGTCAGGAAGGTGGTCAAGTCTAATCAAAAGGTCCTAAAGGACCTACTGCTCTGTACCTATGGAAGACCAATCCCGGACCTTGGTATATGTAACCGGGAGTGGAGGGGTATATGAAAGCCCGCCCACATCCTATTGAAATATTATTTTGAAAAAAAAAAAAAAAAAGGGGGTCGGGTGCAAGGGGGGTTGGTCAGTTCAGTTGCGGAATTTTCAGTGCAGGGGGTTCATGGACAATTGATCCACTGGACAATTGGGTCATGGGACAAAATTGATCACTGGGGAAATTGGAAAATTGGGTCGTCATGGAAGAAAAAAATTGGGTCATGAATAATTGATCACTGGAACATGTGGTCACGGGACAATTGATCACTGGACATTTGGGTCAGTGACAGCTTGTCGGTGGCACATTTTGTTCGGGCGGGGGTGTGGGGGTGGGGGGGGGGGATGGGGGTCAGGAAGGTGGTCTAAGTCTAATTCAAAAAAGGTTCCTAAGTGCCCCCTACTGTCTGTACCTATGGCAAGGGATCATCCCGTACCTTGGTATATGTAAACGGCAAGGATATGAAGTGAGGTGTGATGCGCTATTGAAATATTATTTTGAAAAAAAAGGGGGTTGTCAGTTCAGTGCGGAAATTTTCAGTGCGGGTGTGGTCAATGGACAATTGATCACTGGACAATTGGCGTCATTGGACAATTGATCACGGGGGAAAAATTTGGGGGGTAGGGTCAGGAAAATTGGGTCATGGCAAAATTGGGTCATGGGATAAGTGATCCACTGGACATTTTGGTCACGGGGACAATTGAATCATCTGGACATTTGCAGTCAGGTGGACAGCTTGCCGGTGGTGGCATGTTGTCCCGGTGGGGGGGGGGGGGGAGGGGTAGGGGGGGGGGGTCAGGAAGGTTAGGGTCGTGAGGGTGGGGAGGAAGGTGTGTCAGGGAGGTCAGGGGCGGGCGGGCGGGGCGGGGGGGGGGTCCGGTCAGGGAAAAAGGTAACTAAAAGGTGGTGTTGTGTTGGAGGGGGGTGTTCGGGGGGGTCAGGGGTAAGGTGTGATGCTGTGGGTTTCCTTTTTCTTAATTTTTTCTAAAGTCTAATCAAAGGTCCTAAGTTTCGTGCCCTACTGTCTTTGATACCTATGGTGAAGAAAAAAGGGACCAATCCCGTTCGTACCTTGGTTATATGTAACCGGGGAGGCTGGGAGAGAGGTATATTGAAAAGCCCGGCGGGTTTCCTTATTTGAAATATTATTTTGAAAAAAGGGGTGGGGTTGTCAGTTCAGTGCGGGACATTTTCAGTCGGCGGGCGGGGGGGGTCATGGAAGACAATTGATCACTGGGACAATTGGGTCAATGGACAAATTGATTCACTGGAAAATTGGCGGGTCGGGTTCCATGGAAAAAAAATTGGTGTCGGTCATCATGGATAATTGATCACTGGACCATTGGTCACGGACAATTGATCACTGGACCCTGGTTGGGGTCAGAGTAGTTAAGTAGTGAGTGACCAAGCTGTCGGTTTTGGCATTTGTCGTCGGGGGGGGGGGGGGGTTCGGGTGGGTCTCAGTGTACAGGTGTTGCGGGTCTAAGTCTAATCAAAGGTTCTAAGTTGCCCTACTGTCTGTACCTATGGAAAAACGTACCATTCCCGTACCTTGGTTATATGTAAACCGGGAGTGTTATGAAAGCCCGATTCCTATTGAATTATTGAAAAAGGGGGGTTGTCGTCAGTGCGGAAATTGCAGGCGGTGGGGTCGGACATATTGATCACGGACATTGGGTCATGGACTAATTGATCACGGAGACAAATGGGTCATGGAAAATAGGGCTAATTTGGATAAGTGATCACTGGAATGTGGGGTCACGGACAAGTGATCACTGGACATTTGGTTCTAATGTGGACAGCTTGTCGGTGGCATTTGTCGGGGGGGGGGGGGGGGGTCAGGATAAAAAAGTGGTCTAAGTGCATCAAAGGTCTTAAAGTGACCATACGGTCCTGTACCTATGGAAGACCATCCCGTCCTTGGTATAGGTACACCGGGAGGTATGGAAAGCCCGATCATTGAAAGATGTATTTTCGAAAAAAAGGGTGGTTGTCGGTCAGTGCGTGAATTTTCCCAGATGCGGGGTCATGGACAATTGATCACGGGACAATTGGGTACATGGACAATTGGATCACTGGAAAATTGGGTCAGGGAAAATTGGGGCATGGGATAATTGATACGGACATTTGGTCACGGACAATGATCACTGGACATTGGTCAGTTGAAACAGCTTGTGGTGGCATTTTGTCGGAGGGGGGGGGCGGGGTTAGGAAGGTGGTCTAAGTATAATCAAAGGTCTTAAGTGCCCATACGGTCTTGTACCTATGACGACCTCCCGTACCTTGGTATATGTAACCGGGAGGTATGAAAGCCCGATCCTATTGAAAGATATTTCGAAAAAAGGGGGTTGTCGTTTTCATGCGGCATTTTTCAGTGCGGGGGGCGTCATGGACAATGATCACGGGACATGGGTCATGGACAATGATCACGTGACAATTGGGTCATGGAAAATTGGGGTCATGGATTAATGATCACTGGGACATCGTGGGTCACGGACAATTGATCACTGGACATATGGGTCGTGACAGCCTTGTCGGTGCATTTTTGTCGGGGGGGGGGGGGGGGGGGGTCAGACGGTGGTCTAAGCTAATCACAGGTCTAAGTGCTAACTTTCTGACTATGGAAGACCATCCCCGTACCGTGCGTCTATGTAATACGGGAGTATGAAAGCCCGATCCTATGACATATTATTTGAACAAAGGGGGTGCAGTTCAGTGCGGAATTTCAGTGCTGGGGGGTCATGGACAATTGATCACGGACAATGGGTCATGGCAATTGCTCCTGGAAAATCGGGTCTGGAAAATTGGGTCATGGATAATGATCACTGGACATTTGGTCAGGACAAATTTATCTACTGGACATTGGGTCAGTGACAGTTTGTCGGTGGCATTTTGTCGGGGGGGGGGGGGGGGGGGGGCGTCAGGAAGGTGAGAGACCACACGTCTAATCAAAGTGTCTAAGTGCCCTCCGGTCTGTACCTCTGGAAGACCTCCCGTAACCTTGGGTATATGTAACCGGGAGGTATGCCAAGCCCGATTCCTATTGTAATATTATTTGAAAAAAGGGGGTTGTCAGTTCAGTGCGAATTTTCAGGCGGGGGGGGGGGTCCGACAATGTACTGGACAATGGGTCATGGGACAATTGATCACTGGAAAATTGGGTCATGGAAATTGGGTCATGGAGACTGATAATGGGACATTTGGTTCACGGACAATTGATTAAATGGACATTGGGTCAGTGACAGCTTGGTCGGTGGCTTTGTCGGGGGGAGGGGGGGGTCAGGAAGGTGAGTCTGAGTCTATCAAAGGTCTAAGTAGCCTAATGTCTGTACCTATGGAAAGACACCCGTACCTTGTAATAGGTACCCGGGGTATGAAAGCCCGTCCTATTGAAATCTATTTTGAAAAAAAGGGGGTTGTCAGTTCAGTGCGGAATTTCAGTGCTGGGTCATGGACAATGATCACTGGGACAATTGGGTCATGGACAATTGATCACTGGAAAATTGGGTAATGGAAAAATGGTCATGGTATAATTGATCAATGGACGTGGTCAGGCACAATGTCACTGGCCTTTGGCTCAGTGACAGCTTGTCGGTTGGAATTTTGTCGGGGGGGTTGGGGAGGGGTCAGAAGGTGGTCTGTTTCTAATCAAGGTCTAAGTGCCTACGTGTCTGACCTATGGCGACCATCCCGTACTTGGTATATGTAACCGGGAGGGATGAAAGCCCGATCCTATGAAATATTATTTTGAAAAAAGGGGGTTGTCAGTTCAGTGCGGAATTTCAGGGCGGGGTCCATGGACAATCTGATCAACTGGACAATTGGGTCATGGACAATTTGCTCAGGAAAATTGGGGTAATGGAAAATTGGGTCATTGGATAATTGATCAATGGACATGTGGTCACGGACAATTGATCACGGACATTTTGGTCAGTAGTGCAGCTTGGCGGTGCATTTGTCGGGGGGAGGGGGGGGTACAGGAAGGTGTGGTAAGTCTAATCAAAGGTCTAAGGTGACCTACGTATGTACCTATGGAAGACCATCCCGTGACTTGTATATGGAACAGGGGGATATGGAAAGCCCGATCCTATTTGAAATATTATTTTGAAAACGAGGGGGTGGTCAGTCAGTGCGGGATGTGCGGAATTGTCAAGGGCGGGGGTCATGGACATTGATCACTGGACAATTGGGTCAGGACAATTGATCACTGGAAAATGGGTAATGGAAAATTGGCGTTCATGGTAATTGATCACTGGACTTTGGTCACGGGACAATTGATCACTGGACACATTTGGGTCAGTGACAGCTTTTCGGTGTGGCAGTTTTGTCGGGGGGGGGGGGGGTCAGGAAGGTGGGTTAAGTTAATCACAGGGTTTTCTTCTAAGTGCCCTAGTCGTAACTAGGAAGACCATCCCGTACCTTGTATATGTAACACGGGAGTTGAAAGCACCGATCCTTTGAAATTATTTGTGAAAAAAAAAACGGGGGTTGTCAGTTCATTTGCGGAATTTTCAGTGCGGGGTCATGGACAATGATCACGGACAAATTTGGGTGGACAATTGACACTGGAAAATATGGGTCATGGAAATGTGGTCGGATCATTGATCACTGGACATTGGTCACGGACAATTGATCACGGGACATTGGGTCAGTGACAGCTGCGGTTGCATTTTGTCGGGGGGGGGGAGGGGGGGGGGGGGGGGAGGGCAGGAAGGTGGTCAAGTTAATCAAAGGTTTAAGTGAGCCTATGTCTGTAACTATGGAAGACCATCCCGTACCTGGGTATATGTAACTGGGAGGTATGAAAGCCCGATCAATAGTTGAAATATTATTTTGAAAAAAGGTGGGTGGAGGTGTCATGTTCAGTGCGGGAATTTTCAGTGCGGGTGTCATGGACAATGATCACTGGGACAATTGGGGTATGGAACAATTGATCACCTGGAAAATTGGGTGCATGGGAAAATGGGGTCATGGATAATTGACAGCTGGACATTTGTTCACGGACAATTGATCACTGGACATTGGGGTCAGTGGCAGGCGTCGGTGGCATTTTGTGAGGGGGGGGGGGTTCAGAAGGGGTCAAGTCTAATCAAAAGTGGCTTCTAAGTGCCCTACGGTCTGTACCTATGGAAGGACCACCCGTACCTTGGTATATGTAAACCGGGAGGTATGAAGCCCCCGCGCGATCCTATTGAAAATATTATTTGAAAACGGGGGTGGGCAGTTCAGTGCGAAATGTTCACAGTGCGGGGTATGGACAAATTGTCATTGGACAATTGGGGATGGACCAATATGACACTGGAAATTGGGTCATGGAAAATTGGGTCATGGAAATTGATCAATGAAATTGGTCACGGACAATTGATCACTGGACATTTGAGGTCAGTGACAGCTTGTCGGTGCATTTTGTCGGGGGGGGGGCAGGAAGGTGGTTCTAAGTCTAATCAAAGTGCTAAGGCCCTACGTTCTGTACCTATTTTTTTTTTTTTTAAGACACAGCCCGTACCTTGGTATATGTAACCGGGAGGTATAAAGCCCGATCCTATTGAACTATTATTTTGAAACAAAGGGGGTTGCAGTTCAGTTTGAATGCCAGTCCAACACGCTGCAATCTCAAAAGAATTAAGATTAAGATCTTGAGAAATAAATATAATAAATATAGATCGGAATTTAAAATCAGATTAAAAAAATAACTCATGAAATATTTAAATTACATATTTATTTAAGAGGTATGTACACAAAAATATATTGGGTCTTTAAAAAATCTAAGGTACTGATGTGATATTTAAATTAGGGTTGGACCCGACCGGTTTTAAAACCGTCATTTTTGATAATTTTGCCGAACATAACCGTTTTTTAGCATAAATTTTGTAAAAAAAGGAATGGTTGTGAAAATGATTAGTTTATTTAAAAATTCCCCCAAAATAAGACGGTCTTGTTGCCAAACTCAAAACCAAAAACTAAGGTACCGGTCTCCAAATCCTATCTAAATATTACCATCTTTTCGATTAGAGGACGATCTTCCAATT